>VUQS01050464.1:0-24104 GCA_015108495.1 Heterochromis multidens | reverse complement strand
CTGAGCTGCTCATTAAACCCGCGTTTACCTGCCGCGCGCGCTCTCCTTCCTGTTTTTCAGCAGCACGCGGTTCATACGACCCCCTCACCTGTGCTGAGGGGGAGGGAAACGGTTAAACACTCACCTGAAGCCGCACAGTGACGCTAACGTGAGACAAGCCGCTGAATCCACAGGTAACAAACACATCCAAACTTCCTCCAACTACCGCGGACTGCCCGGCGTTCTGCGCATGCTCAGAGCTCAGGGTCCCCCCCCACAGCCTTTGTTAGAAAATAAAATGAAAGTTTAAAAAAGCAGCGCTTTATGTTTAATTTATAATGGAGAGATTTTTAGATTTAAATCCGGACGCGTTCCTTGTTCTTCACTCGGAATCATATTTTTAATCAAACTGTTTTTTCCTCTTAAGTTTTTCTTCCTTCTTCCTTGAAGAAGGAAGAAAAACCCATTTCCTCTCCTCAGGAATCTGACTCATGAACTCTGACAAACCGGTCCGTCATCTTACTTTCACCTCAGCACAGACCAGCGCTGCGCAACATTTAAACCTTTATCATCGATTAAAAACATTTTAAATAGAAAAGAAACTTTATTTTTTCTCAAATGATGTTTCAAATCTAAAGTAGTGCTTGTTTGAAATGAACTTTGGAGCTGGCAGTAACGGACTGAGTGTAATCAGGTAATAAGATTACAAAAATAAGTAACTGATGAGGTCATCTTCTGTAAGTTCCTCTGTGTGTCTGATCACGTGGTTCCTCTCAGGTGGTCAGTTTTCCTCTCCTAACCTGAAGGATGATGGTTCAATCCCCAGCAACTCCTGTTGAAGTACCATTGAGCAAGATACTGAACCCCAAATACTGACGATGCTTAAAGAGCACCAGACAGAGACTGGAGGACAAACACAACAGAAAGAGTCCGACATGATGCAGAAAACAAGAGACATCAGCAGAACTGAAGGAATCCAAAGTCTTCCATTCATCCATCCCAGGGGGTGGAGCTTATCCCAGCTGTTACAGGGGGAGGGGCTAGGTACACCTGCACAGGTTGCCTTTCTATCGCAGGGCTAACCATCCATTGTGTTAAAGTAATCTGATTCCTTTTGTCTCTGCTGTCCTTTGAGCGTTTTGTATCCTTCCAAAACAAATTGACTCCGCCCCCTCGGTGACCTCACTTCTGTCTGTGGAGGAGACGCCACACATGCTCTGTGCTTTCTGAATGCCAAGAAATTCATAATCATATTCCTCAGAGGTAAAACCAAACTGAGCAAACAAAGAAGCAGACGTGGCTCCTCTCTGTGACCTCAGCTCAATTCTCATGATGTCATCACCAAAAATCACTCCGACTCTTAGAATTTGTTCTCATGACAACATGAGACTCAAACCCAGAAACTGTGCTTATTATTTTTTATCTATTTACTGATGTTTTTAGGATCACAGCACTTTTCCCTCTTTGTTTACTGGCTGAATTTAACTCGTGCTTCCTCCTCATGTTGTCACAGCAGAATTCATGAAGTCCATTTTATTTTTCACTGTTTTATTACATTTTTAAACCTTTTTCACATATTAATCTGTATTTGTTCTGATTTATTTTGGTTTACAGAACTAATTTTCTGATATTTATATCCTCTTTTTTTATCAGCTCTGCTGTTTTTTGTTCTTGTTGTTTTCATCTTGAAAATAAAGTTTGGTTCAATAAATGTGATGTTTTCAGGTGAGCATATGAATCATGAATAACAGATTTTTCCTATAACAGGTTATTTTACAGAAACCGTTTTAAGATTTTCTGACATTTTAAAACAAAATTAATCAGTGCTTCTCCATAATCAGCTGTTCTTCTTTAAACTACATGATTTGTTGTTTGATAGATGGAGGTGATCACAGAGGAGGAAAAGCAGAAAATTGAAGCTGAGGATTTATTCTGACTTGACGCAGTGAAGGAAACAGGATTAGAAAGCACAAAGGAGATTAGAGAGAGAAAAGGAAGTCAGCGGTTCAGTTTGTGTCACCTGGGGAAGAAAGCGTCACCGCTGGAGGAGATCAGAGTGTTTCCTGTCAGACTCTCTGCTGGACGTCAGACGCCCGGAAAGTTGTGAAAGTCTGACATCTGCTGGACTCGGTGCCTGCTGCCTGGTTCTGATGCCCTTTAAAGTCCAGACATTTACTTCCATACATGCAGCCTCAGTGTAAACACTTATCCTCGCCTCCCATCTTCACTTTTAAATGGACTTTTTTCACAAACAAACATTTCCGTCCTTGGAGCTTCATCAGGTGAAGCCAGGAGAGCGGAGACTTTTGTGTCCACTTGTCTGTGCATTAAAATGCTTCAGTGACATGTTAGATGTCCCACATATAACACCGTATATCTGTGGTTTCAGTGAGTACTCTCTGGCTGTTATGGCTCTGTGAATCTCTCTGAAAGACGGAGTTTTATGGAGGACAGAGCTGGGTTTTCATTTGAATTCTGAGCTCATTTCAACATTTGAAGCATCTCTGGTTTCTTTCAGTCTGATGGCTCCTGCTGAGGTGCTGCAGTTTAAAAGCAAATCCTGCAGGGAAGGATTTACTCACAAACACATTTATATGCAAAGCTGTCACAAACTCTGCAGGGAAAAATTTCCAAGACAGAGGTTTTGTCTTTTTGCCCGAAGCCGGCGGCGTTTTAGCGACGGGTGAACAAAGAGGAAGTTACGTGAGACTGAAGGGAGCAGAGTGAAGAATCAGCAACACAAACAGTGCAACGTCAGACAGATCCCCATTGTTTCAAACCAGGCAGTTCAGAGGCAATTAAGCTTCCTCTGAGCAGATCAGGCTGCTTCAATGTGCTGCCCTAACATCAGCCATCAGATCAAGACAGACTGTTGTTCAGCCCATCTTATCTGGAGATGAGATTCAAATGTAGTATTTTAGGCTTCCTCACAAACCAGTAATATAAAATGTGTTTGGTGGTGTACCTCAGGCTATGACACTGGGCCCACTGACGTTCCCTTTAAAGGGAGCAGCAAATCACACATTTTCTCTCAGTGAGCGGGAAAAGTCAAAGTGAAAAATGGTCAATAAAAGCTAACTGAGAACACAAGGCGGCATCCATGAGTGTCTCATGTTAACTGACCAACAGTCTCAAACCCCAAATATTCAGTTCAATGAAAGAAAAACCATCGCTGAGGTTTTTTTTACCTCTGCCTGTACTTCAGAGTTTGTGGTAAAAAATAAAACTGTATTATGATTTTGCAGTACCACACTCTCAGGAAATGAAGTACCTTATTGTACCTTTAATGGTACAACAGCCGTAAGCCTAAAAAGGGTCACCATGGTGCCACAGATGGGAGGGGGCTGTTTAAATGAAGCAGTAGGTACTGTAAGAGGCGCCTCAACAGGTCTGCTAATAAAAGTCAGCGTTCAGACCTGGAAGCATCACACTGAATCCTCCTGACACGTCATCACGTTCTGTAACAGACGCGATGAAGAGAACAGCTGAAGAAGGAAAAAGATGAAAGTTGTGTTGTGATGCTGCAGAGCTTCCCTCATCAGCAGCCCCCTCCCTCTGGCTGTAAGGGTTAAATTAGCCCCATTACATGAACCAGCAGCTGTTTTTAGCACAGGAAACATGCAGGCCAGCGCTCTGAACGTCCGGGTTGGGGAATCAGTGGCGGCCCTCAGGACCTGAAACACGGAGCCAGGAATCTTTGGCAGCACGCTGACGGCCGCTGTGTTCACTGCTCCTGCTGACATGATCAGAGACGAGGCCCGAGACACTGAGTGTGTTTGGAGTTAACGCTGAACTCTGAACCAGCGAGCTTCTGGGATGAATCTGATGACCTGCTCATCAGACAAATAAGTGAGGGACGTGAAGCCCCACCCCCGTGGTGATGCTGTGCGTGACTTTAGCTATAATTTGCTGACTGTTAAACTAAAGCAGAATAATGCAGATTATTAGCTTATCAGCCCGTGACTGCAGCCATGCTTCTTTCCACTGTATGCAGTCATGATGATAAGAGCTTCACATATAAAAGCTGCACTCTGGGGAGATGGTTCAGTGCTCCACATAATAAAATACACAGCATCAAACTACATCTGAGAGCAGCAGGGGGGCTGAGGACACAAAGGGAAGGGGGTTCAGATATGGTATTCTCTGATTATGCAAATGAAGTATATAGGGACTATGTGACCCAAATATGGAGAGGAATAATGATGAGCTTAATCGCAGGCAGGAGATACTTGACACCTCCACATACTGTATGACTGGGAGTACAAGTGGAAGATTACAAGAACCCCCCCAGAATCTAAATATAGTTTGAGGGAAAAACTGTGAGGGGCAAACTGAGCAACATTTCTCCTGATTTCTCTTTAAAATGGGAAAAAAACAGCATCTAGAACTAAACTTGTACTTATAAAAACACTTTCCTCATATAAATAAGAGAAAATGCAAAAAGCTGCTCACACTTGGCCCAAAAATATGATATTGAAACCTGGAGATGAAGAAGCCCTCCAGAGATATTTGACTATACGGAGCACACATGGCTTTGTGTTTACCTGAGACCGAGAGAGAGCGAGCTGGGAACCCTCTTCATTATTATGTGTTTCCACCATGGAGGCTCTATAAATAGTGACGGGGAGGAGGGATGAAGGGGAGGAGGGGGAATACAGCTGAAAAATGCTGAAGGCAACATTTAGACTAAAAGATGAAGATGTTCAATGTCTTACTTATGCAAGAGGAGGCATCCATCCAACCATCCCAAAATATCCATCATCGAGCCACTCAAACATGGATCCAACTGTCCAACCGTTCATCTGTGTCATCCAGCAATAAAAGAGCCTGATTTCATTCAATTCAGTGCAGTTCTGTAGTGCCAAGTGACGGCATTACACATCCACAGGAACACAGTGGAAGGGGAGGAGAAGCCCAGTGATCCACCAGCTTTAACAGTTCAATTATCCACCAGCAACTATTAAGCTTACGATTGTTATTAGCCCAGAAATCCAAGTCATTAGCCTAACGATGCTGAGAAAAGATGGTTGTATAAAGCTGATGCTTAATAGTCTTAAACCTGCATTCTTTCTAAAGGCCAGCAGGGGGCAACTCCTCTAAAACTACCCCACCCCTCACTTATGACCTCGGTTAAAGTTTGATTAATTTCGGGTCCCATTTGCTACCTTCAAGAGAGTGTGAACCTCGGGGGGCTGAAAAAAGAAAGCGGCAACACCCGCAGTTCCTCTGGTGTCCAGCAGAGGCAGCAGTGAGTCAGTCCCCATAGACTCCCATGTTAAAACCTTAGAGCAGAAATAAACATGTTTACAGGCTGATACACAAACTGTTTTGGTCTCTAGAGATCATTTTCCACTTCATCACAACTGTTTATAACTCACCTGTTTAAAGTTTGCATTATTAGGGGCGTGGCCTCTTTGACTGACAGGGATGGCGACACAGGCGGCTGTGGCTGCTAGCGGTCTGCTGTCCGTAATAATATGGCTGCTGTGAGGTTCATGGTACTAACAGACCATCCAAGAAGTCTGAGCTCCAGTTTTAGGGTTTTATTTGGATGATACTGAGCACTAAGAAGCAGGTATCTGTGATGCTCCCATACAGTCTAACCAAGTAACCAAGCTCCAACTTAACACTCCACCCTTTTATCCAGATGTGCTCACCTCTGGCTGCAAAAAAAAAAAAAAAAATCAACTATACAGCAGCCAAAACGCTAACATTGAGGTTCAACATGTGGAGAACAGAAACAGTGGATGATGACACAGTTGGCACGTCAAGGTTTCATATACAGACTATAAATATTAAACATATAATAAAAATAGAATTAATAAATAGCAGTTCAATAAGAATAAATCTTCTTAAGGGACTTTTGGCTACTCCCCGATTTCCTAAGGAGTTGCCACAGTAGAAGGATACTCCTGTTTGATTTGAGGCCCTCTCATTTCTCCAGCCCTGTGAATCAGCACAACGACCACAGCAGCCTCCAACCCCCTGAGGCTGGTTTGTGTCTCCTCCCAACCCCAAATCTTTCACATGTAAGGCAAATGTGTTAACCACTGCACCATATATCCATCATATAATCAATATGATTTAAAAAGTCATGAATAAAATAAATGATAACAATAACGAGGCTTTGACTCTTCCATAAGTTCAGAGGTTTAGCCCTGCAGTTTCCATCATGGACACATGATGCTGTGAGCAGAAGGTGAGCTCTCAGCACATTTCAGCCTCTTTTCCCAACATTACTGCTTGAATTTACAACAAAAAATGAACTCATCTGTGAATATTTGTAACCTGACTTTTCTCAGCAGTTCATTTCATCGACCATTTGCTCCTCCTCTGGACTGAGTTTGTCTCTGAGCAGCAGCTTTAGGACTCATCCTGCAGCCTGCGTTGCAGCTCAGCAGCCAGCAGGTGTCAACGTTGCAGCAGAGCGTTCTCACCGTGTCAGCAGTCACAGCACTGAGAGCTGCAGGCAGCAGCTCCCACTGAGACACATAAATCCACCCCGAACGCTGTGATAATCGGCGTGCACTGATGTACGGGCAAAGCTTTATCTGTTTCCATGCACAGCAGCTCCACATTTTAATGCGACACAGCAGCCGAGCTGCAGGCGGCCCCCGAGGGCAGCCTCGGGTGTCCAAATGTTGACAATATTAAATCTTTCAAAGGACCATCCAGAAGCACTGTGGTGTCTGCATTTCAGGATTTTTGATCCATCTGATGCCATAAAGAAAAGGTTAATCATCCACACAGTGTCAGCACGAGTTTATAAAGCACGATGCGTCAGTCCTGAAGCTCCATCACATCTTAAAATTAAAATAACACCGACTGTAACCACCTGAAGGAGAGAGAAACCTCACAACACTCGAGCTAAATATGCTGTCAGCATCCTTCAGAACAAATGAAAGGTCCATTGTTCACTGACCTTTCAGATGTAGTGGCATCCTCAGACTGTAGGAACTGCAGCTTTTGGTTCTTCATGTTGGCTTTTGTTTTTGGCCCCGGAGGTCATCAGCTGATCATCCTCAAGAACAGGAAGAAGCTGTTTTCAGAGAAGCAGCTCTTAAAAGTCAACAGAAGACAGAAGCAGTCAGTTCAAAATGTCCATCACAGCTGGCTCCACACTTCCTGTCAGTTACACTTTAAACTTTTAGTCCTCAAATACAGCAGAGGTGGAGAGAACAAATCATCCATCCATCGTGTTACGACCCTCCCACTGTCAAAGTCCTGGCCTGCTGTTATTGATGATGGTCAGCTGATGCAGCTCACCTGTGTCTTCCAGGCTATGAGAGCTGGTCCAGATGAACTGCTCAGTCTCTCTCTTCCACTCCACCCTGCATCAACCCACTGGTGATGTCAGTCTCTGGGTTGACTTATGTTAAATAAATAATCTTTCATTTAAGTAAACTGGTGATATGGACGTACCTGTGAGTGCTGCTTTCACTGTTTAGAACTTTTTTCATAACTTCTGTAAATATTTTATTTGCCCAGTAATTTGTGAGAGATAATGTTGGTATAATCAGCTGCCTCTGCAGTGACTCTCCTCCTGCTGATGAACTCCAGCTCTTCCAGCTCTGGTTCTGCCCTCCAGGAGCTGCAGCTGAATGACCATCACCATGGACTGGATGGGGAGGGGCTAGCTAGTACCAGCGACTGAACTTTCAAAATAAGAGTGAGGGGATTGTTGTCTCTATGATATCTGTATTAAATCTGGCAGAAAATGTGGAATTATTGCTGAGACAGTGCATTAATAAACACATTAATGTCCTCAGACTCGCTGGTGTGGAGCAGTGATCACGTGTAATCAGCCATCCTGTTTGGAGAGCTCCTCTGACCTTGAAGGAGATGATCAGCTGAAGAGTCAAACGCTGGTCCCCTGGCCCCGCGGCCCCTCGGCTCCAGCAGCCACTTTAAAGCAGCGACCTGTGAGCGCTGCATCACAGGCTCTAATTAATTTTCCGTTGCTGTGATCGCAACGTCCTGATGACATTCTGGACGGCGAGGATATCCTCACACTCCCAGTGCCAATTAATACTCGTTTCTCTGCGGCGCTTCTATCTGCACCAACACACCCGGGTGGCGCTTTGGAGCCATGTTCCCTCCTGCACCAGAAAAATGTTTAGCACATGAACTTCGTGGGAATAACATGAGGCCTTTTGAAAGTGATTTAAAAATAAGCAGTTTAATCTTCGTCTTCGCTCCAAAGACGGATTCAAACCCAAACTGTGCTGCTGGGCTCCCTCTGACCCTCACCACACCCTAACCCTGAAAGGGGCCTATTATTCTGTTCCTTATTTTCTGTCATGTGTATCTGACTTTATTGTATGTTCATATCAAACACGCGTCACATAAATGTCAGTGGTTTCTTTTAGTTTCACATTACTCGCAACTTTCTTTAAACGCTCCGAGGTTATTAAAGGGAACCAAGTCTAAAAATATTTTAGTTAAATGCAACAAAAATAAAAACGAGACTTTACAAAATGACTTTTAGTCTTTAGTCAAACGTGTCAGCACAAACAGGCCGAGGAGGCTTCGGTCTGAAGACCAGGATCTCTGCAGGACTCGGAGTCAGACGTGCACCGTGATACTCATTCTGAACTTCTTACACATGGAGAATATAAAACTAATCAATAAAAATTGGAGGTTTAATGTCATTTCCTGTTTAGAACTCTTCGGGTTATTCTTTGTAAGCTCATTATTTTCTTTTCTGACTCACAGAAACATCTCAGGATTTAAAAGTGATGGTTTTGCTGTGCACAGAGCAGACCGGGCTTCCACGTGTGTCATTTCTAATCTACAGCCAGTTAACTGACCTTACTCCGTCTCACTCTGCAGACTGCATGTTATCAACTATTAATTCTCCTGAGAGATGTAATGAGATCAATTATCACAGATGATTTCAGTGATGGCCTTGATGGTTCCTGCTCCAGTGATAGAGGTTTATTTAGTGGTGTAACTCTTGAATTAATGAAGTGATTGGATTGGTCTTTGCTGGATTAGAGAAGGATGATTAAATCAGGTGTTTAACGATCACTGTAAACTACACAAAAATATGAATGTGCTAGATTGTTTTCTCCAAGGCTGGAAGATTGCAGTTAATTACTTTTGTTGATTTTGTGGAGCTAAAGGGCTAAAATGATGGTTTCCACCTGCTGCCAGACACAAACATTTTATTTTAGTTTTCATAAATCCAGCATAGATAACATGTCTGAACGGAAATAAAATGGCTCTTACATCCTTCAGTGTGTCTCACAGTGAAGCTGATTTTGATCATCCTGCTGAGGACTGAGGACAGGACGTCCTCCCTCGATGGTTGGACTTTAACTGCACTCCAGCAGAAGCTTCATGTGTGCAGAAGCAGCAGCTGCCTCTGCTGGTTGAAGGTGATGTTATCAGGAGGCTGCTGCTCGCTTCTTCTACCAAAAACATGGAAATTTCCGGAAGAAAAATGTTGAAGCCACAACACACACAAGCTGCACAGAGCCCCATTCATTCTGGATGAACTCGAGAGCGCCCCCCCATGGAACAGGAAGTATAGAAGTGTCAGTTCTTTGGTTGTAGTTAGACAGTTGGGTTTTTAGCTTAACTTTGATAACCTTGGTCCTAAACTGGTTTCAGCCTGCAGGATGGTGTTTGGTATGTGATGCTCTCGCACTCATCTCTTTGATTTGCATATTAGTTTAGATGATGGGTCTTCCTTTGAGAAAGACGGCTCGATCAAACATCATCTCACCTGGGAGTCTTCTGTGTTTACGTCCTTACAAATGATGGAGGAGCCGCCATACTTCATATTTTACTTCACATCTCTGACAAGTTACAGCATGCAGACAGTCTGCCATACGCCTGGAGCTGAATCAGAAATGTACCTGGAGCTGAAATATGCCTCATCACTTTATGATTTGCATTTATTTACAGCAGCTGTGACCTGCACATCTGGTGTGACTCACACATTCAAACATCCTGAAAAGATCCAGGATGATCTGCCGCCTCATTAGCATTCAGACAGTCACGCCTGGACAGAAACCCTCACCTGTGAGCAGAGCGACAGCCACACAGCTTCTAACTAACGTCAGGGCAATACTGCAGTTCATCTGCTGGATAATCCTCAGAGGGAGGCGGGGAACGTTCAGCAGGCTGTGGTGGTGGGATTTCTCTTTGGTCACATGTCACCCTTTAAACGCTGAACGGTCGACGATGAGGAGGCTGCACAGCAAAGATAAGCAGTGATGGACCGGCAGCTTCCGTTCATCGAAGATGATCAGGGCAAGTTTAATATGTACACACAGGACGCAGGAAGCTGCACATAAGCCTCATTCAGACAGGATTAATGCCACAGGATCTGGACTGTAATGGACTTACACATCAGCAGGACAAACCAAAACAGAAAGCAAATAAACGTCCATCAAAATGCCGTGAAATCAGAGAAGACTCAGTCAGAACGTCCATCAGAACCATCATGGTTAATAAATGTTCCTTTGGTATCAAAGTAGACGTGGTTCAAACATCGATGGTACATCTCCAGACTGGTCCGTAATCAAACGGATGCTGATGCTGTCCTGTGATGATGCTGAACAAGTCAGATTCTTTAAAACATTTGATATTTTATTTGGTTATGAACTCAGTCAGTGTCCACAGACTAGTATCTTCACAGACTGTTTTATAAAATATAAACAACACCTTTATGAAAAGTCACATGATCTACGTGTAAATTCTGTCTCAGTGTCATCATCACCTTTCTAGACAGAAAGAGCTGGCAGCTACATCCACCTGTCAGTCAAAGAGGCCACGCCCCTAATAATGCAAACTTTAAGCCTTAGTACAATTTAAACAGGTGAGTTATAAAAACAGCTGAAATTATCTACAGAGACCAAAACAGTTTCTGTATCAGGCTGTAAACATGTGAGTCGATGGGGACTGACTCACTGCTGGAGCCTCTGCTGGACATTAAAGGAACTGCAGGTTTGCATTGATAAAGGGCTCACATAAAACCTGTTTTCTATAAAGTCCAAGAACAACATCCAGGTGACTTTAAAGGACGTCCAGGAGACTCCAGGTCATCTCCAACACTGGCCCAATGTTCATGCTGCATTACATTCAAAAGTCATTCAGCTACTTTTAATCAGACTCATTTAAATAAACCCAGGTGAAAAAAGACTCAGAGAACAGAATGAGTCTGTGGCTGACATTAGAACAGCACAACAAGGAATTTGGAAAATCCCGTCTTCTCATTGCCATATTGGTTCCTGGATACCTCTATATGTCGCTGATGAGACGCATGATGTAACAGCTCTCCAGATACCAAAATGTTGTCTCAGGTCTGCCTTCTGTGACATTAATCACTTAAAGTGTTCTCATCAGTTTGTTATTGATTAGGTATTTCATGCCTTCCAGAAAGACATCATGATTAACAGCATCTCAGGATGAATATGTTTTAGTTACCTGCAGATCTCTGCTCAGGAATCACACATACCAAACCTGTGATGTGGTTTCTTTAGATCACTGCTGATGGATTTTTCATGGGACAGAATCAGGGCCTAACAGCACCTAACGCTGAGCTCCTTTGTCACATGGTTCAAATCACAGGCAGAAGTCACAGATTTGGTCTAACAAAGACACCCAGCTGATCATCTTATTGACCCTAACAGATCCAGAAAAACCATCCTGCTCTTTCTTTAACAGGAAAACGTGATAACCTGCTGGTTTGTCCTCGTTAATGACAAAATCAATTTCAGCTGTGACGAGAAAAACGGAGGAGATTCCTGCAGAAAAAGAATAAAATGAAACACAACAAACGAGACCGAATCAATCAGCCCGAGCAGCCAAACCTCAGTCTGCATCCAGAGGGGAACAGCTCGAAATGAAACGGCCCGTCAGGTCACAGAGATTCATCACGGCTGTCCCCCGCACCGCCCCGGGGCTCAAACCAGCCACTACAGTTGTTTTTATCTTGATAACAGCTCTCGCCCATTTAAAGGTGTCGCTGTGATTTATTCTCCCTGCAGGCCTCTGGATTACCATCTGCCTCTCTCACAGAGACATGAACGTATACAAGCGACAGATAAATAATATTCAGACCCCTACTTTCCAAACATTCAGACAGACTGGCTCGTTTTATATCGAGATAACCTCTGAGATTTATTACAGGGCTTCTGTGTGTTGGTCTGTTTATTATTTTGCATACCTCATGTTGAAGAGACATCACCGGCTGCTTTTTGGACTACAGTTTTAATACTGTTTTAGCTGCTCCCAGCCTGGATGTGTGGAGCCAACAGCAACCATATCTGGAGGAGAGGTTGGAGCTGGTAGAGAAAAACAGTAATATTATATTGTCCATATTCTTCTAACGGAGCTCTTCACTCTCAGACTACTTCTGGGTCATAGAGTTTCTAAAAGTAGAATGGGAGGCAGAGCCTTCAGACACCCTCTCTGCTGTTAGGATCAGGCTTCAAACTTTTCTTTTTGATAAAGCTTATAGATAGGTCATGTGATCCCTTAGTTCTGCTGCTTAATGAAACACTTGTTTCATAAAAAAAAAATACGGGACTTTTTTGACAGCTTTTCAATTAGAAATAGCAATTATCTCAAATGACTGGAAAAGGGCAGCAGTTACAACCAGATTTCAGTGCCGAGGAGCATAGTTTCTGAGAAGGATGCAGCAGCAAAGCCAGTTGGACACCAATCAACTCCTTCATCCCAAAAAAGAAAAAAAAGAGCAAGTGTTATTTTACCAAAATATTCCACAGAAACAGCAAACTGTCATCTGGTTGAAAATATTGTGGAGGCAGTGCTCCTGGACCTGAAAAAAAGGATCTGCATTTAATTTTTCTAAACAAGCAACTGATTGATTTGAGTCATCGCTGCCAACACGAGAGCAGTGGGTGAGGGTCGACCAGGACAAAACAATCATCTCTGCTGAAAAACAGGGTTTCCCTCAAGGATCAGTCCTCAGCCCACAGCTTTTTAGTTTGTCTGTCAGTGATCTTTTTGCAGTCATACATGAACCAGCTTAGTCAGGTAGCAGGAACTCTGACAGCATGTTTGAATGATGTCCATCAGTGGCTGCACGATCATCTTTAACAGAGTTTGAAAAAATAAACCAAAAAGGTTTTCATATGTTTCTCTGATCCACATTAAGCCATCACAAAAAGGTTTGCTGTCAGTCTCAAGACTGTGGAGGAGATCCCAGGAGATAGACAGAGAAGACAGGGCATCAACACATGAGCAGGACCAGTATCTGCTCCTTTGTGCGAGGAGGAACAGGAGGAGCACTCCGACGGTTACTCGTTTCTGAGCAAACTGTCAGAATCAGACTCCAGGAGGTCCCGACATCCTTTAGTGGGACCTGTGTGCACTGTGCAGCTTAACTAGCAGAACATCAGAACTGGCAGATCCACCACTGGTTTGTTCTCTTCACAGATGACAGCAGGTCGACACTGAGCACATTTGACCGATCCCACCGTGTCTCCAGATGGCTTCACACTCAATTCAATTCAGTTTTTATTTCTATAGCGCCAAATCACAACAGTCGCCTCGAGGCGCTTTATATTGTAAGGTAAAGACCCTACAATAATACAGAGAAAACCCCAACAATCAAACGACCCCCTATGAGCAAGCACTTGGCGAAAGTAGGAAGGAAAAACTCCCTTTTAACAGGAAGAAACCTCCGGCAGAACCAGGCTCAGGGAGGGGCAGCCATCTGAGAGACCGGTTGGGGGTGAGGGGAGGAAGACAGGACAAAAGACACACTGTGGAGGAGAGCCAGAGATTAATAATAACTCATTAAATGCAGAGAGGTGTAAAAACACATAGAGAGTGAACAGAGGTGAGAGAAGGAGAAACACTCAGTGCATCATGGGAAACCCCCAGCAGCCTAGGCCTATTGCAGCATAACTAAGGGAGGATTCAGGGTCACCTGATCCAGCCCTAACTATAAGCTTTATAGTTAGGGCTGAGAGCTGAAGCTGAAACTGAAGAGCGAAGTGCTCTATTGGGGTGATATGGTACTATGAGGTCTTTAAGATAAGATGGGGCCTGATTATTCAAGACCTTGTATGTAAGGAGAAGGATTTTAAATTCAATTCTGGATTTAACAGGGAGCCAATGAAGAGAAGCCAATATGGGAGAAATATGCTCTCTCTTTCTCTTTCACATCTGGGCTGTGAGCACAGGTCGTGCTTAAGGACATGGGTGGGACCTTACACCACCCTCATGAAGTCTGACAGTGTGGGTGAGTCGGCTGCTGGAGGTCATTCTGTAGGGCTTTGATAAGGTTCCTCCTGGTGACGCTGAAGCTTCACAATGTGGAGTCCAGAAACCAGCGGGTGAGGTCGCTATGGATACAAAAGATGGACAAATCTATAAACGTCTAAAAGTCTATAAACATGTGTAAGTAGTCAGAAGAACACCAACACACAGTGAGACCTCAGATTCAGGGCGTGTACGCCGTAATGTTCCATGATGGCTCCATTTTAGCCTCCCTCCCTGCTCCGAGTCAAAAACAACATTCATTCAGGATGTAAACAGGCTCTTTAACTTTTATCTAAATTAGAAACTAATTTTCAGGTATTTTAGGGAAATAACTACATTTTTTTGAAGGTGTGGTACATTAATTTCATTTTAGAGTAAATCTATTAACCAGTTTCTGACTGTAACACTGTTCAGGCCGACATCCAACCTCCTAATGATTAAAATCTAAAGCAGAACAGGTCTGTGTGTGCTGGTGGGAACTTGTTCCATCACATTTTGATGTAAATGTTTCTGGCTTTTGTGAATGCACAGACAACAGGCTCACAGAAACATTTCAGGCCCGAGCTGCTTTATGAATCAGTATGTAGGCCACCTCGTACACGCGGCGTGTCCTGGTTATTGTGTTTGAACAGCGTGCTGGGAGAAAAAAAGCTGAAAGAACAAAGCCTGTGAGGATTTCAGCTGGTGGGTTTCTCCCACACCAAGCAGCCTCACCCAGAGAGTAAATTCATGTGTCAGTCAGAAATATCCTCATGCTCGTGCTTCTTCTGCTGCTCCATTTTCCTCGCCACGCCGGCGGCTCTCAGCTCGCTGTCGTGCTTTGTTTAGGGAACGTCAGTCAGGTTTAACAGTCGAGCTCAGACCTGCAGACTCCAGAAGCTGCTAGATCATCAAGTAAAATATGTAGTTAAGCTGCCAGAAATGCCTACTGATTTATTAAATGCTGACAGAGTCACAGAAGAAGAAATATGAGTCAATCTTCTCAGAACAATCAAAATGATTTACATTTGAATGCAACGTTCAACACAGAACTCAGAGAATCCTGCTGTCTTCACTCCCTATCTTCACAAACAGTGTCCTCTCCTGGAGGGACACTGAGCTGTTCCCAAACCAGCCAAGAGACACGAACTCTCCATCATGTCCTGGACCTGCTCCGGGGTCTCCTCCAGTTAGAACATGCCCCAAACACCTCACCTAGCAGGCTCCAGGAGGCCCGAGCCAAATCAACTGTATAACACATCACTGTACTAACCGAGCAGCCAGAGCGTGATTTTCAGCTGGAAACAGAAGCCGTGATGAGCAGACTCACAGGATCGTACATTTCTACCTGTTTGTTCCTACAGGACAGTCACTGTCATGTTTCTGTCCAGTGTTCGTTCACTTCGCTGTCAGCTTTGTGCCAATACGTGGAAAAAAGATTGGACTTTGGACTTTGTGCAGATGTGAAAAGTTCACTGTTACAATGTTAACTGGCAACAACACAGGTAAATAACTAAGGAGGAAATAATTAAGGTAATACAGGTAATGTAAGTAAAAAGTAAAGTAACTTCTTTTGCGTAATGACCCCAGACCTGTTGGAAAGAGGTAAATCTAGTAACCAGGGATGTAAGTCAGCCCACTTGTTAAAATTCTGTTTCATTTACATTTAAAGATCTTAGTTTAGCATTAGCACAAGTCTCACAGCCACTCAGAGGAATGTTCACAACAGAACCATAGGAAGTGCCACCTGGTGGCACAACCATGTATAACAGCAAATATACAGAGCATTTTCACACCGTTAGCTCACAGGTTACTGCAGTGTTAATGGTCATCAGAGTAACGAGTTCTTCTGGCCTAAATGGTGCTAAATGACATTTTGAGGGAATTTATTTTTTACTTAATTACCTAATTAATTGGACCTAATGGAGAACCCCAGGAAATGGCCACCAATACAGCTACCTGACAACACCTGGCTTTGAACCATGGAGGGACCAGGTGTGGTAGGAGAAACATATTTACTGAAAGTTTTAAGCAAAAAGAAGTTTACTTTGTGTTTTGAAGGCTAACCTCACTATTAAGAGCCCGTGTGAAGGTTTTAGAACAAACACACGACTCTTAATGTGTAACATACCGTCAGAAAACTTCAAAACTGTGTCCTCAGACTGTTTCATATTGAGGTGTCTGTGGTGGATCTGATCAGGACATGAAACTTCTCCACTTTTATTCTTGTATTTTTAGATTGTTTTCCCTTTGAGGGGAGTCAGATGGTTTCTCACCTCATCAGTATCGACTTCGGTGAAGGTCACTCAGTGAAGTGAGGGAAGTATCCAAACCCACACAGAGGCGTTCCTGCCAAATTTCCTCTGGTTTCGTTTGCGTCCTTGCCGAGGTGGAAAGTTTTGCAGAGAAACTCTTGATGAAAGGTGAAGGGGACAGATCGGCCCTCAGGGATCAGATCTGTTTCTCTGACTTCCTTCATCCCAAACCTGCAACAAACAGTGACGGAGAGCTGACACTGCAGCCTCCTGCCTCTATCATGTCACACCGAGTTGTTCTTTTCCTAACAGCCGTCACTTAAAGACACTTTCAGGCCCCGCCAGGGATTGAAGAGATCAGAGTTGAAGCCTGTTTTGGAGCTGAAATGAGATTTTTGAAGGTGAACACAGGGCTTGGAATCTTTAAACCTTTACATTTCAATTGAAGGTGCTACACTTTTCATTTTTTTAACCTCTGTCACTTTTTGATTTAAAACATTTTTCTTCCTCGCAGCTTTTTCTGGCTTGCTGAAAGTGACCTTGGGCGGCATCCACAATGCATCTGCAGACTCTCAGTCTTGTTTACAGGCAGGAAGGTGGACTTTTCCCAAGTCAGACATTCCAGTTATGAATGTTCTTCAACACTGGCAAGTTGATAAATGCCACGGACGTATGAATTTTAATGTAAAGCACTGAGGTACTTTATCTGTAATATGGATAGAAAACATCTCACCTTTCAAAGTCCAACGAAAAACAGAAAGAATTAGAGAGTAGAGTTACACAAGCTATTTACAGGTTAGTTAGTTCAGTTTGTATATTGATTGTTTAGGAGAACAAAACTCCAAAAACTAAAACCTATGAAAAGAAGAAAAATCTGACAAATTATCCATCATCGTTTGTATAAAGTGGCGTCTTTTGCAATAATTGTGTATCAGCTTGTATAATACAGGCACTGAGTGTACTAATAAACAAGTGACTAACATTTTTACATTCAGTTTTTATGGAAATGCACAGTGATGTCTCAGAATCCCTATAACTTGAATAAAGTGGCACAATCAGAGGTTCTGTGCAGACACTATATATAATCCTGCATGTGGGCTGCCCGGCTCGTGGAACCAGCTTTTCTTGTGGGTTTCATGTTTGGGCAGCTGCCCAGGTCAGTTAAACATGTCCAAATGCTCCTCATCCAAACACGGGTGGAGGTGCCAAAGACGGGCCTCAACAGGACGGGAAAAACAAACTGAGCACTCAGTTAACCGAGAATCTAGTAAACTTCTTTCTGCCAGTGTGAAAGCCTTTTTTTTTTCCAGCTCTCTTTTTCTTCTCTGGCACTTTTATTTGCTGTGAAGCCGTTTTAGTGAGCGAGAACATCAAAGCTGAGCTGCAGCCAGCATCCTTCAGAGCTACACTGACTCTAATCTGCCTCTTTACACTTCTAACACAAGACTGCGGGGAAAACCTCCAGCTGTCACAGATGTTTCTGCAGGACTCCCTCTCTCTGTCTCTTCTTGTACACTCACTTACATTTGTGGAGGACCATGAACTGAGAAATGCAACCTCTCAACAGGACATGCATGTGTGGATTTCAAAGGAGAAGAAATAAACTGGAGCATTTGAAGCAATGCTTACAACAAACATTAGAGGAGGCTGAAAGTTTGAGGTGGAGAGTTTCTCATCAGTCTGTCTGCTGGTTTGAATCCTTCGATCTTAAACTTACTACTGAAGCCATTTGAGCCTCTTAGGTGTTGCAGAAGCCTCTGGAGGATCCATGTGTGGTGGAGGACACTTGGAGGAGGTCGGGTAGGTGACCTATTCACCTGGTGTGTGGGTAATCTGCATGCATCAGTCTGCCCACCACAGGGAGCTGTACGTTAGGTAATAAAGATGAGGAAAAGCACTGATACACACAAGAAATCACCAACTTATTATACCACAAATCACATCACAGACATTTAAAGCACATTTGTTTGTATTCATTCATGTAATGCACAATGTATTAAATGATGACATTGTGTTTGTTCATCCATCAGAGTTGTAGTGCTACAGACTTTAATAAACAGTCCTGTAGTTACCACGTTTGGCCACAGAGGATGCTGTTTCCCCCACTCAAGAATGATGCTTTTTTAACTGGACTGAACAAACATGTAAACACATCATTCTCAGTTAAAAAGAACCACAGTTCTACATTATTTTCATGATAATATTTTGTTTTCAAAAACAGCCAAAAACACATAATTTTTTATTTTACTTAAAAATAAATTAAAAATACAACAAACAAGGGCAGCGAACTGTGAAGCTGACACTCAAAATACGTTTTTGTTTGATTACAGTTTCCAATTAATAATCTGTGAATTGATTAAACAATTTAAACAGCTTTACTACACAGAGCAATTTTAGGACAAAAATAACCAATTCAAGAGTTTTATTTTTTATTTTTACTGCCATTATTGAAGCACTTTAAAATATTATCATACATTACACAGATTATTATTGTGCCTTTGGTTCTTACAATTAATGTTTGCACAGATAATAGTGATATTATTGGTATATCAATATTTCTTAAGCCCTCATCAATTAGTAAATTGTACTACCAGAGATCATTTTCTGTATACCTTGACCAATTTAATTTCCCCATTTTTTTTCATAGTTATCATTATTGCGACAGGTATGTGGTCTGTTGTGGCTGGGTCACCAACGATCTCAATTTCCACCATAAAACCAAGAGCATCACCTGGAAAGATACAGTGACCTATACAGAACCATAATTGGGGAAAAAATAAGCTTATTTTTTCATTATGTTCTCCTGATTAGAGCAGTATACAATTCACTGCTATCTGTTTGAAACATCACAGAAATCTATGAAGTCAAGTCATCGTAAACATTACAAGAAGTGTCCTTGTCTTAATAAAACTTCTCAGCTTTACAATGTGATATAATTGGATTGCATTCAGATAGTGCGACACGTCAGGCACATTTCACATGACATTGCTCTTTTTACATGTCAGGTTATGACATCAAATTTTACTGTTTAGATTTTTAAAATTATGGATGGATGGACATTTAGACAGCTGGGTGGTTGTGTGGTTGGTTGGTTGGATGATAGATGTATAGGGTAGTATTTAAATGGTTGGGTAGATGGATGGATGGATGGTTGAACTGTTGGTTATTTGAATGGTTATTTTGATGGGTGGATAATGTATGGGTATATTTGAGTGGTTAGTAAATGGATGGATGATTGCATTAGTGGATGGGTTTTTATGAGGGGATCCTTGACGTTAATCCCAAAGGATGCAGGGAATGACAGAATCAACATTTTGGAATACAGAAAAAGTTTCCATCCACAACTGGTTGTCATTTGATTTCAAAGACGGCTGTTTAACATTGCAGGCTGAAGTAAGACAGAGCTGAGGGAGTTAAGGGCCCACCTAATTTAAAGATGCATTACTCTAACAGCAGATTAATGCACCTCTGGAGAAATGGTTGTGCAGTCCATGGCTTCACCTTATTGATCAGAATACTTTTCATCATGCCTGCTGCGCCCTTGGTCCTGCACAGGCTCAATAAAGCTCCTGAGCTCGTCTCATCTGTGACAACACATGATGACACTGAATGACTGGCGACTGTGATGGATTGTATGTCTGAGTCCGGACATGGAAACGCAGCAGTGTTTCTCTGAAGGACGGCCTCAGGAGGTCGACCTACACGTGATTTATAAAAGTCATGGAGGGACTTTCCCTCTCTATTGACTGATGGATCAGTGAAATATGATGCTCTGTCAGAGGACGCCAGAGGAGAACGTCTTCAAATGTCTTTAATTTAAATCTCTGTAAATAATGTTATTCCAGTCTGAACTTAAACATGAATTTTAATTAAAAACTGTTTCAGTCTTTGTGAAAACCTGCAAAAACTAGACAATCCACATGAAGAAAGATTGGGCAGAGCATTGAGTGTCCACCTAAATATAACATAATCCACCAGACATCACACTGAACCACTGGTCAGTAACCAGCAGAGCGACCTCACAAATGCAGCAACATTTACAGTCAACAACGGAGGAAACGCCTCAGACTTTGACATTCTGGATGGAGGGCTAAGAATATTCATCCACTCTACAGTCACAGTATAAATAACACACTCTCCCACATCACTACACAGGGAACAATGAGTTCATTTGGTCACTTTATGACACCACAGTGTACTCGAAATGATTTGGTTTGCATTGTTTTATCGTCAATTTATGAGTTACATTAACAACTTTTCTTTGTCTTGAGTTACCTGTTTGTAGCTCCGCCCTTCCTGGTATGATGAAACAGGAAGCTGAGGGTCGAACAGGTTCAAATACTGAGACCAAATAAGTGGACTGAACCATCTACTAGTTTCTGCAGGGGGTGTGTGGGGTTTCTTTTTATTGAGTTTAGATATTGTGCCTGTAGGTTTTCCTCCTTTTGTATTTGTAATCGTTTGCTCTGCAGGTATATAGGTAGATTTTTTTTGGTGGTTGTTGCTGTTCACTGAATATTGTTTTGTTTTCAGTGACCAACTATTGACCACCCAGAGGTTGCGCCTGCAACACACTCAACCTCTGGGCAGCCACTTTTGATTGCATGGTAATTGCACAGGTCGCATGGTGGGAGGCAACCAAGCAAGCAAGCAAGTCTGAGCCAGTCTGCTCTGATGAGCTCAACTCGTCTGCGACGTGTCTCTTTGCAACAGGGGACTCGAGTCAACTTGTTGCAAACTGGATGTATTCTAGTTATATTCTTAAAGAAAAACAAGGTTGCTGAGCACCTTTGTCATTCTACGGTGAAATCAACACCTGCAGCAACTACGTCACTATTTGTGAAGGAACTTTTGAATTTGTGTTTCAAACCTACTGTATGAGGTTCTGCCTGAGTTAAAGTGAGTTTCAGTTTAATGTGAATTTCTGTGTATGTAGACAGCAACAGATTTCAGATTTTCATGGATTTATCCCAGTTAATCGCTCTATTATCACAAACAGATTGCATGTAATCGCCATCTTGACCCCACTCAAACACAAACTGTCTTATTGCTGTTTCATTGCTATCCTGATGCAGTAAAGTCAAACTGAAGACAGTGGCTCGTTACGAGTGGTCGCAGACCACATCCCTGTTTTCCAAGCAACCATTTCAAAGTTCACTGCACACGGTCGCAATAATTTTGGTGCTGCAGCCTCCAATCACTGTAGTGTGACTGTAACATAAGTTATGTTTTTAAGCAGGACCACTTATTTATAATCTATTTTTATTGTTCTCTAGTTTTGATGTCATTTTGTCTCGTTTTTGGGTACGACAGACCGTCTTTTTGAACAGTTCACCTCTACGTGTGTGTCCTTTGCTTGGTCCCCTATTATTTTTCTCGTGTCTGTTATTCAAATATTATGCTCATTAGCTGCTTATTGTGGGACTAACAGGGAATGTAGTCACATGAAATGAAGGTTATGTACATTATAAACATGTTTTTATACATATATCCCTACATGGGGGAAATAAAAAGCTGCTAAAATGCCAACTTAAGTTAACATAGTAACACAGTACTAAACATAGCAAGTAAAATGCCAATGTGAAATAAAATGAATGCTGGAATATGTTAAACGCCTGTTATGCTGCTAAAGTGACTGTTTTGGGATCTTCCATGGAGACTGTAGAACCCCTTTGTGGGCGTGCTTTATCTGCTTCATCTGTAGCAAATGACTTTATTAAGAAATCTGTCACAAACATCCAACAGTGACATTACAGACAATAAGGGAAAGCATAGCAGTTTCTTTAAAACTACATTCATGGATCCCTCAGTGAATCTGACAGAGGAGAAGCTGTGCTGTGCTTACTATGCTGCTCAGCATGAGTCAGGTTAAAAATATCCCCGTGGTTCATCCTTCAGAGCTCTGAAAACAATCAGAAGCCATTTGGAACGGAAGCAGATGAATTCCTAATGAAATCAGCCTGTTAGATAAGGTGTTCAAGACAATGACAAGCAAGAAATCATTGTGATTAAGGCAAGAAAATAAGACTGATGGAGGCCTGATTCCAGCTCATCATCCACAAGTTACTCCATCGATCCATCGCTCAGCTCTAACCAGTTCTGGCTGCAGCCAGTTGGAGCTCGGTGCTCAGGTGGTCACGGCCGGATGGAAATGCCATGCAGGGATCAGAGAGGCCGAGCCAGGCCTTAAGGCCCCCGGGCCCCCCAGGCCATCCTCAACCCCTGCCATGCAGGATGACAGATGGCTTCCCACAACAACATGCAAGGCTGCAGCAAAATGCCAAACCTCCTTCACAGCCTTTATCAGAGCCGTATAGGCGAGCAGCCAGAGGCCTGAGGCACTCTGCTTTTTAGGTTAACACTCAGTGAGGAGAAAACAGTTCAGACAGCAGAAAGCAGCGTGAACATACACTCAGCTGGCACTTTATTAGGTCCAGAAAACTAAAGCCAGAGCAGCCTGATACAAGAGTCCTGCAGCAGTTTGGTTCAGCGTGGTCATTTTGGAGGCTGTAGGACATTAAACTCATCTTTTTTCCAACAAATTTGTTGTGGCTCTTGAGCCATTTTTGTTTGGAATCAAAGAGGTAGTTGAAAAACGAGAAACTTCCCACCAATCACCAGAGATCTACGGAGCTTTCTGGGCTTAATCTGGTCGAACAGTCACAGACTTTAAAATGAATCAACAGCTGAACCTTTATGAAGGAAGACTTACTGCAGGATTCACTCTGCATGTCCTCCTTCACTACATCCATGAATCTTCTCTGTGGTCTTCCTCTTTCCCTCACACTATTTTAAAGGATTTAAAAAATGCCAGTTTGAAGTTGAATTGTCAGCTCTTTGGTTTCGTATTAAGACTGAATCACCAAAAGCTGCAGTTCCTCTAATGTCCAGCAGAGGCTCCAGCACTGAGTCAGTCCCCATAGACTCTCATGTTAAAATAAACAAGTCTACAGCCTGATATAAAAACTGTTTTGGTCTCTGTAGATAATTTCCTACTTCATAACAGCTGTACAGGTGGAGAATGTTTTTATTACTCACCTGTTTGCATTATTAGGGGCGTGGCCTCTCTGACTGACAGGTGGATGGTGACACAGGCGGCTGTAGCTGCTAGCTGTCTGCTAGGCTTCACCTCAGCTAACTGGAGTCCCTGAACTGGACCTCTGGACCGTGTTTGAGGGTTTAAAACGTAGAGCCCAGAAACCAGTGGGCATGATGGGTGAACCTTTTTATATAAATACCAGCAGGACTAAAGTAGCTCAACATTTAGTCTGAGTGTTGGCCATCATCTCATCATCTGTGGCCCTATCGGTAGTCTGGAGCCTCAGGTTAGGAGGTGGTATTAAAATCTGATTTATTTCACCCAGTTTCTTAGACAGACAGAGAGAATTTTAACCAGAGAAACAAAAGACTTAAAGAGCAAACTGCTGATAAATATCAAAAGAAATCCAGTCATTAAATCCTGCACGCCCAAAAGATTCGTCAGAAATGTTGTTTTGCAAAAGTCGTCAGTGAGCTCTGAAATCCAAACAGCTTCTCACAAAGACACAGAGTCTCACACACAAACAAAGCAGAGTGGAGGATTATGCACACGAAGCCTCCGGGGAGCTCGACTGTTGCTGAGCAGAGAAGCTTATTTCTGAGACGACG
>VUQS01050458.1:9119-20014 GCA_015108495.1 Heterochromis multidens | reverse complement strand
ATTTCCTCTCCAGCTTACGGGTTATCTGCTTCAAGGTGCGAGTTTGAGAGTTATACCAGGGAGTCAAGCACTTCTGATTTGAGGCTTTCTTTCTAAGAGGAGCCACAGTATCCAGAGTCGTACGTAGTGAGGATGTAACACTATTAACAAGATAATCGACCTCTGTGGGAGTAGAGTTTAGGCAGCTGCTCTGCAATGTGTTAGCACATGGCATTGAAGATAACAGTGGAGGAATTATATCCCTAAACTTAGTTACAGCACTTTCAGAAAGACACCTACTGTAGTGAAATGTATTCCCCACTGCTGTGTAATCCATTATTGTAAATTTAAATGTTATTAAGAAATGATCAGACAAAAGAGGGTTTTCAGGGAATACTGTTAAATGTTCAGTTTCTATGCCATAAGTCAGAACAAGATCCAGAGTGTGATTAAATCTGAACTGAGTACTAGATCAGATAAAAAGTCTGAGAAATCAGAGAGAAACTCTGAGTAAGGGCCAGGTGGACGATAGATAACAACAAATAAAACTGGTTTTTGAGATTTCCAATTAGGGTGGACAAGGCTAAGAATCAGGCTTTCAAATGAATTAAAACTCTGTAAGGCAGAGTAAATCAATATGTTGATCAACTATTAAATCATTTACCAACAGGGACTTAGAAGAGAGAGACCTAATGTTTAATAATTCACATTTAACAGTTTTACTCTTTGGTGCAGTTGAGGATGCTATATTGTTCTTTTTTTGTGAATTTTTATGCTTAAATAGTTAGTTTTTTGCTGATTTTTGGTTTGTTTTTTGATGGTCTGGGAGCAGACACAGTCTCTATGGGGATGGGGTTTGGGGGGATAGCAGGAGGAGAGAAGCTGCAGAGAGGCATGTAAGACTGCAACTCTGCTTTCTGATCTCTTTCTGATTGACTTGACGCGACTCGACTCAACTCGACTTGGTTTCGTTTGTTTTCCATTACAATTGAGTACCACATCAGTGTGGGTGGAGTTGTTACAACAAGTCCTGTGAAAGTCCCGTGGTGTCATTTGTATGCGACACAAACACACAGCAATGGAGGACATGGAGGCGATGGTGTACCTGTGGCTCGATCGATGGCTCACCCAGCTTACTGTGCCTGCCTCCACCTGTCAGTGGATCACCAGCTTCCTGATGGACAGAAATGCAGCAGGTGAGGCTGTGGAGCATCACATCCCACACACAGACCATCAGTACCAGGCTCCCCCAGGGGTGTGTTCTCTCCCCGCTGCTCTTCTCCCTCTACACTAATGACTGCACCTCAGGAGAACCATCTGTGAAACTCATGAAGTTCGCCAATGACACCATCGTCATTGGTCTGATCCAGAATGATGACGAGTCCGCGTACCAGCACTAGCTGGTCCACTGGTGCAGTCAGAACCACCTGAGCTGAACCCACTCAAGACTGTGGAGATGACGGTGGACTTTCAGAGAAACCCTGGCCTCCAAAGATGCAAACAGGCTACATTATTACAAGTATCATTATTACTAAAGGAGGCCGAGGAGTAACTTAACATCTTACACACTGAGCAAGAAAATACTGTGAATATAATTAGCAGGTGATTCAGCAGAGAGTGTGCTTTAGATAAAGCACGTGAAGATTACACTATGAAATAAGTGTTTATCTAAATGTTTTTAATTAAACGGGCTACACACCACAAAGCCTTACAATAGGAACAGGAAATAATACAATACCACAGTGAGAGCCAACACCGAGAGCGCCACCAAGCAAAAAGGTTGTCAAACTCAAATTAGAGTTATTTACTTGCATTCCTGAACAGAAAGATTTGTTTTAGTGGTTAAATGTTATGCTTGATTAATTTCTGACTTCTCAGAGAAGTCTGGTGTGCCGGCTAAGATTTCAGTATGAAAATATGAATTTCTCTGCCTATTGAAGAAAAATATAAATTTTAGTTTTAAAAACCTTTTGACAGATTTCTAAAATATTTGTTTTCTTGTTTTTATGACAGAAGGTCTAATAAATGTGTTAAGTACTGTATCTCAAGCTAAATTTGTGTGCCATTTTTCATTTGCCCAACAAGTGGCCACAAATTTCTATTGGACAAAACAACAACACTGCTGTTTTGTCCATTGGATGTGCTACTGTTAGATTCTTGGAAAGTGTACCCAGATTCTTTGTATGTGTTGTCCTTATATGATAGTTTGTTTTTTTTTCAGGGCTGTATCCTTCCTTCACATTCACTGATTATGAGTCAGGTCTTCAGCAGCCGCATGGAGTCTTCACTCACCAGTAGATTCAGGGCTGATTTAAATAGACATTATCCCTGCGGTTATGGAGGAACCATACCTGAGTGAGTGTGATACGGGCTTCATTGAGAGACAGTTTCTGAATTTATAATGTAATACATCAAATGTAGCATAATTATATAATTATTTCTCCTTCACAGGAGTATCACCAATCAGCATTGTTATAACAGTGTTGGCAGAAAGAAAAGTAATGTTCGACTTAATGACCAACTGTGGGTAGCTACTGATTTTATATAAATATTATAATCACAAACTTCCTCTTCCTGTATCTGTGGCGATACATAAGAACAGTAATGGTATTGTGTTTCTTTTACCAGCATACCAAAACCAACTGACATAAATATTGTGTGAGTACTCTTTCTCTAATGATAAACTGATTTGTTTTGTTCATTGCTCTGTATATGTGTATAACCTTTCCTGTTTTTGTACCTTTCATAGGGAGAAAATGATAAAGATTGCCACTCCAAAAGAGCATCCCTATTCATCGCACATCTCTCGTTTTGCAATGTTCCCATCCTTCCGCTCACCAGATGACCCAGATACAGGAGTCAGAGTTGCTTCTCAATCTTTCCTCAACCTCAGTGTCCCAAATAGTGCACCTGATATCACTCTGCTAAGCAAAACTAAAGGTGGGATATTGTGATAAAAGGGAGTGGTAGAATAGTTAGGTCTTTAAGATGCCTCTTTTTCCACACCTAGGTGGTCCATATAGACATGAGAACTTAGAAACACCACTGAAAACCAGGAAGAAGGCTCTTATGTGGACAGGAGAACATGGCTTCTTCAATGTGAGTGATAAACTATTAATGACTTCACAGTTTCATTGAAGTTAACCGAAACATAAAGTGCCTTACACCTTCCACCAGCATGCAAAACCAGCAAAGAGAGAGAGACAAGTTTTCTACCCCACTCCTCCAAAGACCGTGCTGCCCAACCCGAAACTTCGAGACTGGGATTTGACGCTATCGGAGAGGACAAGCAACATCCTGAAAAACTTAGAGAAGACCCTTTGGGTCACTTCCTACCAAATGCACTACACAGGTAAGAAGTCAAAACACTGAAAAAATACAGTCTTGTGAAAAATAAAATACACCCTCATTCATTTTGGCAGTTTTACCTATCAGGACATGAAAAATATATTCTTGTTCTTATCAGGTTCTTAAATTATTTAAAAAACCTCAGATCAACAACAACACATGACATATTACACCATGTGATTATTTAACAAAAACTAAGCCAAAATGCAGAAGCAGTGCGTGAAGTAAACCCCTTAATTCAGTAGCTGGTGAAACCACTTTTAGCAACAATAACTTGAAGTAATTATTTTCAGTATGACGTCATCAGTCTTTCACATCATTGTGGCCTACTCTTCTTTACAATATTGCTTAAGTTCATTGATGTTTATTTGCATTCATTTACGCACAACTCTCTTAAGGTCCCACCACAGCATTTCAGTCAGGTTGAGGTCCGGACTTTGACTGGGCCATTGCAACACCTTGACTGAAAAAGAAAATAATTATTCTGTTGTAGATTTGCTGCTTTGCTCGGGATCATTGTCCTGTTGCATGACCGAATTTGGACCAAGCTTTAGCTGCTGGAAAGAATGTTAGCCTTTGACTCTAGAATACTTTGGTATACAAAGGAGTCCATGGTCAACTCACTCACTCAACTGCAAGCTACCCAGGTCCTGTGGTTGCAAACAAGCCCAAATCATCACCCCTCTACCACCATGCCTGCCAGCTGGTATGAAGAGTTTGTGCTGATATGCTGTGTTTGGTTTTTGCCAAACATGACACTGTGCATTATGGCCAGACATCTCCACTTTAGTCTCGCTTGCCTGAAAGACATTGTTCCAAAAGTCTTGTGGTTTGTTCAGATGCAACTTTGCAAAGATAAGCCATGCTGCTATGTTCTTTTTAGAGAGAAGATGCTTTCTCCTGGCAACCCTAACTAACAAGCCATACTTGTTCTAGTTTCTCTGAGAATTGCACGGTCTGACCTTGGAGTGAATTTGCTGGGAAGACTGACAAATGTCTTGAAAGTTTTCCTCTTGTGAATAATCTTTCTCACTGCACTTGGAGTTTAAATTGTTTGGAAATGGCCTATAACCCTTACCAAACTGATGGGCAGCAACAATTGCTTCTCTAAGATCATTGTTGATCAATTAATGAAGTGCATTTGATTAGCAGCACCTGGCTGCTACTATCTCTCTAAATTTCCTGTGGAAGCTGTAAGGGTGTAAGTTTTTCAAACACTTTTGCATTTTGGCTTAATTTTTGTTAAATAATAAATGACAGTGTAATATGTGATGTTTTGTAATTCATAATTAGTTCAAAATACTTTTAGAACCAGGTAAAGACCAGATATTTTTTACACTATGTCCTGATATGCAAGATCTTAGAAGCTACTGTGTAGAACAACTCTGCAATTTTATGGTCTATCTGATATCCTCGTGTTGGTGTTGTTCCTGGATCAACATAATAATGTTTGTCCAGGATCAACATTCCATCTGACCAATCACATTGTTATGATGTCATAGCTTTGCGACTTGGAAAAAAAACCTGCCCGATGTCAGCTTAGGAAAAAAAATCCAAAAAGAGAGCGGTTAGGGTCAGGGTTAGGGTTGGGGGTTAGGATGTGACCGTGGTTAGGGTTAGATTTACGGGGCTATAGTTAGGGTTAGGTTTAGGGTTATGGGATTAGGGTTACTATTTGGTGTGTGGTGTGATAGTATTTCCACGTTGCAAAACTATGACATCACTACAATGTGATTAGTCACTTGCAAAGTTGAACCTGGACCAACATTAGTTTTGTTGATTCAGGAACAACGCCAACACGACGATATCAGATTGTGCCAATTTTATTCAGTCATTGTATTTCTGTGACTCTGAAGTTAATTATCCAGAATCTGACATTAATGTCTGATATTATTTTAAGGATCAGGGTCAGCAAATCCTTTGAAGACAGATGATTTCAAGGAAAAAATGACTAACTTCACTGGGATTAATTCTCACACTTCACCACTGGTAAAATCCATCACACTTGTTTTACAATAACATCAGGAGTCCGAAACACTAATTAGCCTAATTATTTTCCCTACAGCGAGAGAGGTCACATCCTGTATTTGTTCCCTCTAAACCAAGGCAAGGATGTAGAAAAAGACTGGGGAGCAATGTCAGGAGGAGCAGCTGCAGTCCCACTGCTGCTGAACTCCAAAATACATCCCCAGCTCTAAACCAAAGCACTGCTTCATCTGCTATAAACCAACCACAAGAGATCACAGCTATGTGTAATGAGGCACCAGATCTGAACCAAATGGGTCATACTCAATCAGAGTGCAGCACTAACTCCACAAAGGCACAGCAGACTGAGCTGTCCCAGGAGGTCTTACGCAAGCAGCAAACTCAGTGCAAATACTCTGTGCATAAGGGCAGAAAGAGTGAAAAATGCAAAGTTCAGTTTGATGACAGTGTCATGCAAGGATCCCCATCACAGAGCAGCCAAGAGGCTAATGCTGCCCAGATCACAAACACAGAGCGACCCTGGGACCTTTCCAGCCGCCTACATTCCCAGGGAGAGATAGAAGTCAACAGAGAGAAAAGCCTGTGTGTAAAGGATGTGCCAAGTAGCAAAAAGCTTTTTAAAGTTGGAAGAAATATACCCTGCTGTAGTCGACTACTTGAAGACAAAGACCAGATAAGCACTGAATCACATCCCAAATTGTTACCAGGAGCAGAGGGCAGAAAGTGGCTACATGGCATGTCTAATCCATCCATCATGCCACGACCTCCTGTCCTGCCAGGCAGTTGTTCAGTAGACAAAGTAGGGACTGTGGGTAAATTGGGTGCAGCTCTGACCCTCCTAGACCTTCAAAATTCATTCAGTAAGTCAGAAGCCCATTGCAACTTCAACAGCTCCATCACTCATGCTGCTGTGAACCTTAGGGAAAATGTAGTCAGTGGGAAAAAACATGACTTCTGTGGGATTAACTGCTACTACATCCATGGATGACCTTCCATCCATCCATTTTCTTGCACTTATCCAATTCAGGATTGCAGGGGGGTTAGAGCCCTTCTGAGCTGTCATAGGGTAAAAGGCAGGTCACCAGTCTGTTGCGGGGCTAGCACAGAAAGACAGACAACTATTCACTCTCACATTCACTCCTACAGCCGATTTAAAATCCCCAATTAATCTAACTCTATGTATGTTTTTGGACTGTGGGAGGAAGCCAAAGTATCCAGAGAGAGCCCACGCAAGCACGGGGAGAACATACACACTCCACACAGTAAGGCCCCGGCCAGCTGGTGGAGTCGAACCTAAACCCTTTTTGAAGGAGGGAACAGTGCTAACCACTGCACCACTGTGCTGCATGGATGACCTTATGAACATAAATTTTAGGATCTCAGGAATGCAATAAAAGTTTCATTAATTTGAATTCTAAAAGTAACTTTGTATTAAAGTGTTAACTGACTGAATGTATTTAACATTAAGTGTGAATTTTAACAACTGAAGATGCAGTGTACAGTTTTTCAGAGGCGTTTTAACACCTATAGAGAAATTTATTACAGGTTTCAATATAGGTTATTGTTATATAACACCCACATTAAAGACTTCATGGCACAACTAAAAATGGACTTTCATGGACTAACCATAAACCATGCAGCCTATTCTGTGCAATCCCTCATATGACTAGTCACAATTAATATTTCTCTGTAAGTGTATAAGGATGCAATTCATTATTCCTTTCAGACTCAAGCTAATTTGAAAAAAATTATTACTGTGAGCACAGTAAGTATTTAGTCCATGTTGGAAACATTGTTAATTTGCTCTTTAGTTACGTACTTTTCATTTGCATTATGCATTAGAGCTCAGGATTTATTTTACAATACTGGTCACTTAAGAGCTGTAGCTGATTGTATCAAGTAAAATAAAAGCAAAAGCCTTCAAAGCTCACGTCAGTGAGTTCAGTCAGCCTGCACAGTGCACACAGAAGCAATTCAGCTGTACCAGATTCATAATGCTGCACAGATGAATACTTTAGTCTTCCCTGTAACCTTTCCAATTTTACAGAGAGAGAAAAAAAAATATGAGGCTGATTTTTCCAGCAAATGTAACACAGAGTGCAGCACAGAACATTGTGCTGTCTGTGTTATGGAATCCAACTCTCTGTATTATAGGTGCCGCAGTAACCTTCCAGCGTACCACTGAAAGGAAAAAAAAAATGCTCTTTTGCACAAAATCTGTTGCAGTCAGGCTGACTTGTATGAAAGGTTTTTTTTTTCTTCATGACAGTATGTCCTTGAGGTGCAAGCCTGCAGCCTTCAGTGATACAACAGCATCTCATTCAGACTTTCACTACAAAATGGCTCACACAGCAAAATAGACAGTTTTGCTGCTTAATAAAGAAGACAATATCAGTTTGTCAACACAGGAAAAAACAAGATATTGCTTTTGTTGGATATTTTGTTTATGTCTGCTATCATAAATGCACTTAAATCGCATGCAAGGACTTAAACGCATAGAAACCCCCCCCCCGCTTACTCACTCAATTGTTGTATGTTTGCGTTTTAATCTCTGTTTGCAGACGCTTACTTTCTTTGTACACACACAAGTTTAACTGAGCAGATGTGATTCAGCAGTGTATCCAGTAGGTGGAGGAATATCCTTACTTTTGTCGTTTGAACGTCATTTATCGTTTCTAATAACAGTTATTCGGCCATTTCTGTGATATTTACTATCGCAAATAGTTAAAAAAAAATTAAAAAAAATACGGCAATATAAGATTCATCTTCTAGGATCCACTATAAAGCTTTAATTAACACACTTGCATGTAAAATATGAAGGTAATTTCCGCACTGTGTCCTCGCGTTTGGGGACCTCTATACATCTATGCGTCACGGAAAAATGTCAATGATACAAACGCCGCCCCTTTAAGTTGACGCCGAGCTTTGCTTTGCACTTTAATTGGAGTTGGCCTCAGTCAGTCGCCCCTCTGCTCCCTCCTCTGTACAGCGGTGGAGAAACTGATGCTTTTCAGCGCGGCTGGATGGTGCATGTGTGTACTTGTCATTGTAGAGTAGACAGGCTGTTCGCTTTAGGGTGTAAATTGACTTCACTTCACTGGCTGTGGTCTTTCCTGTAGATAAATATCTGGTCACCGATCGTGTCCATCTATAGCTCAAGGTGAGTGTGTGGGTTTTTTTAATTCTCTTTTGCAAGAAAAACTCTTTCGTCTTGTAATTCTCTGTTTTGCATTGATAAGTCTCAACCTTTCTAGGAATTGAAGCTATGGTCCTTCAGCCGAATAAACCAAGTGCATGTACATTTTTAGTTGTAATGTTCTTTGAAACAGTTCAACAGAGTGATCAAAGTTAACCAAACCACCAATAAACTGCATTAATGTAAGGGCAATCGACCTTGAGTTTATGCCCTAGAGAGTTTAACAATAAACTGATATTTTTTGAAAGCGTGGGCATAACGTGACATGAGACAGTAAACACCAATAGATCATTTTGGTCTTCAGACTCTGAGTTCTCTACAAGTTATAGAAGATGGTCTGTTGTTTCCATAATAAACCTAATATACAGTAGAGCTCATCAGTCTTACAGGCTACAAGTCATAAACCAGCACTGTGAATAATGTGCCTTTATGACTGTGTGTATCTCTCATGCTGAGTGGATGTAGGTGTGTGTGATATCCATTTTCAGATTCAATCATGGCTGGAGCTCTCATGCATCTCATGCTTACCAGATAATGGTCAAAGCCAACAGGATTATGGAGGATTTTGCTTTGTTTCAAATGTAACTAAATATTTATGGTAGTTATAAGTGCACGCGGGTACGATTCATAAATCCAGCTGAATAAGAGTGACTTGTGGCACAACTTCAGTCAAAAACAAAAAAAGGGTGACTCAAAGCTTTTTTTTTGTCAGATAAGGCTCTTATACAGAGTACTTTTACGGCTAACACAGCGTCCCTTCAATTTTCTAGAGTGCTGTGTCAACAGTGCAGCAGAGGAGGCTTTTCAGGTGTTGCTTGAACTGTGTTTGTTCAAACATGTGTGGGGAGGAGTTCAGTATGGGCCACTCAGAATTTCAGTATAAATGTGTGTCATGAGGTGAAGCAAAGAGGGTGGATAGTGTGCAAACCACCACACATTTGTACACGGTTAAGGAGAAAGTCAAGGAGAAAGATTGTTGTAACACTAAATTCTTGAGGGCCTTGTAAGTTTCAGTATATAAACTACTTCTCTTTTTTTCCCCATCACAGCTGTGCTCACTGGGGACTGTGGTTTGTTTGGTGGCCAATCTGTCGTTCCTGCAGCTCCTGAGGTTTTTCTGCTCCTAGCACACCCAAGTCAGTGATTGCAGTCAAACACAAGGAGACTGAGAGAGAGAAGAATCAATAGAATCTGTGGAATGCAACAGCAGGAAATAAAAAAAACTGCTTTGTCTGAGCAAAACACGTATAATCACAGAGTTAAAAACTGCACCCATTCCTGTGATTAAGGAGGATTTTCTAAACAAATTTATTTCATGACAAATCAAGTAAATGGACATATTGTACAGTAAGATATTTATTTTGAAAATCCTAAATAATAGTGCAGGATTTAATTTCATGGGTGTAGTTAGTATTAGCAGTGAGGCACTGCATTTCATAAGGTGACCTCCAGTTCACAGTAATTTCACTGAATGTTTGAATAGACCTATAATCCGTTAGATTCTACAGAATTCATTTATTTTCGTGCTGAGTCTTTACATTGCATGGGGTGTTTTTGCAGTTTTCTAGGTCAGCTGCTGTGTGTTGTTGCTCATAGTGTAATGTCATATTGCACAGCACAGATGGTCAGGCCAACACATTGATATTTAGACAGATAATTTCACAAGGGAAATTATTGAATCATTTATTTATTAATTATTATTGTTATTTACCAGTCAATAATTTCCTTGCAAACACCACTGAGCTAGTACAGGATGTAGAGCTATCACTTTCACACACTGGGTCATACAGTGACCTGTGTGCAGTAGTATTTGCTATGCTACAACGAAAAAAAACTTATTTGTAATATCTACTAACCAACAGGTGAACAATGCAAGAAAGAGTACCAACAAAGCAGCTGTTGTGAGTATGTGGCAGGTGTTTGTGCTATTTTTGCAGAGGCTGTAGGCCTGCGTAAATAATTCATGTGGTTTTGTTTCATATTTAAAAATATACATGTGGTTTTAGGCCAGCACTAGCGGAGCTACGCCTTTGGACATCTGTAGTTTTCAAATTTAACTTCAGGGCATTTTTTTGTTTTCTAAAAATGATAAAGCCCTGCCCTTGGATAAGAGGATAGATGGATTTGGATGGAAGATTGTCACTCTCACTGTTATGCAATTTTGTCCATCTACTTGTTGTCCAAATTAGTAATATAGTTTTTTAATAGCAGCTTGCTACTCTTGTCTTCAGCCTCCTCCAGGCATCAGAGAGACTGAAGGAAGCTCAAAGGCTGGTTTCATAACTCCCTAACAGACTGCCAGATATCTGCATGAAATTTTAACGAGGGTGGCATTAGGAGATACTTTTTGATTTAAAAAAAAAAAAAAAAAAAAAAAAAAAAAAAA
>VUQS01050457.1:0-10900 GCA_015108495.1 Heterochromis multidens | reverse complement strand
GGGGAGGGTGTTTTTGTTTTTGTCTTTCTTCTAGGGAAAGGAGCAGATGCGAGACGAGGTCAAGGGGGATGTTGAATGGAGTATCGGAGGAGAGCCAATCAAGAAAGGCCAAATCTACACTACGCTAACTTCCCAAGGAGAAGATAGTCATAATAATATTTGTTTTGAATGTAGTATAAAAACTGTGGCATCCATTTTGAGAGCTGTCTCTTTTTGTGAGCAGACTGCCTGCTCTGCAGAAAGAGGTCCAGCGCTGTAAACTTGTAATTTGAACTGCTGAAAGAATTAAACTTTTAAAAGACAGTCACTCTCCTGTATTCCTTAAGAAAAAATAAACGACCACGACCCAACACCTCCCAGGCTCAAACCAGGGATCTTTCACGTGTTAGGCTAATATGTCAACCACTACTGTCTGCAGGCTGTTGCAGAGAAATCATCCATAAGGTGAATGACCTGATGAACGCCATTATTGAGAAACAGGGCATGACAGGAGACTTGCTAGACAGCCTCTACACAGCTGTGAGCTTTGAAGTGGAATTTAATGAGGTAAGAATGATCTAATTTCTTGGGACTTTTGTGATCGCAGTGATTTTTGGTTTGTATGATTTCTAGTGTCCCCTTGGATTTTTGGCTGTTTGCCTGATTTGGTAAATCATTAGGTAGTTGAATACAAAAGTTCAGGCAAATTCTTATTTTTTTCAACAATATATTTATAACATTTGTAACTTAAAAAAACAACAACAAAATCTGAGGGGTTTACTACAAAGCCAGGATTTCTTTGCGTTAGCTGGCATGACAAAACCTAAAATCAGAGTCACAGATAATGGCTTTTACTCTTAAGTCAGGCTTTCTGCTTCAGGCTGTGTGCGCTCACATAAAAGGAGGTGTTTGATGGATCCTTTGACTCTTCTTTCACACAAATCAGTGTCCCCTGCTGCAGTCACAGACACTATTTGAGGGACAGGTGACAGAGATTTATGAAGAATAAAAACAATATTCCAGCAAAAGATAAATAAAGAGAACAATGTCTCAGAACAGCTTTAATATTGTGAATTTGTATGTGAATAGTTTTGCTATTTATTTCTAAAATGACAGCATAACATTAGAGGTTTAAAACTTTAAACTTCATACATTTAAATATGATAGGCTACTCAGTGTGTTGAGGTCTGACACTGTTCCATACTAAAAGAGACGTGGAAATCATATTAGTCTGTGTCAGATCACAGTGAAATACATTTTTTGATTTGAATGTTGGTGATAAATAGCTTACAAAAAGCATATAAGCATGCATGTTTTAGATCACCAGCTGAATACATACAAGTTCTTGTGACAGTGTGACACACAAGTTTAGCACGTTTTAGTTAAGTGGTGTCACGAATGTACAGCACAGAGGATGTCGTGAAAAGAATCAGTGAAAATGTTGTGCTTACCCCTCATTTTAAACTGAAACTCTTAACCTGCTCCGGACCAGGTTATGTGTTCAGCACAAGTTACTGTGGTGATCTAGGCAGGTTTACAGAGACTCACCTTTATGACTCTGAAACTGAAACTGACGCTATGCTAAGGATAACTGGCTAACACAATAATCTGTCTTTGTTAGTACACCCCTCTTGTCATCAGAGTTGACACTTGGTGAGATCTGAGCTGCTGTGTGCCTGTTGCTGTGTCATTCTGTGTGTTTTTCTCAGGATGAGCTGCTGGCAGAGCTGGAGAGGCTGGAAAAGAATCTGGACGAACGCCTCTTTGAGGCTGATGGAGCAGAGGACGGGGTTCTTTGTCCCAAAGTGTTGACCACTGCATCGTCTTCCCATCCTGGTAAGAATTCTCAGGAGAGCTTTCTCATGGTTCTTGGCGTTGGCTGCGGTATCTGTTTTTTCATGCAGATAGCTCAGGGTATTTTTTTCTTTTTTTTCCCCCCAAAGCCAACATGGACGAAGATAACGTTGAAGATGATTTAGAGTATCTTCGGCGTTGGGCGAATGCCCCCTCGTAAACTCACCATCAAATACAACAGTTAGAAGAGACGAGGAAAGGAGAGGATGGAATAAATGGGCAGCAGTTTTTTGTTATTGTTCATGAGTGTTTTTGTTTTATTTAATTTGCATGGACATTTGACCGTCTTCTTCTTTCAGTAAATGCACTAATTTAATACACAGGGGAGTACAGAAAATTGTACAATTAAGTATTATGAACTTATCATTATAATACCATCATTAGAACAACACTAATGACTTGATAACTAATCGACTTTGTTTGATGTTATCTAAACTAAGCTACTTGTGCTTTCTTTAAAAGCCTTCTCACTAGTGGCTCTCAGTACATATGTGTTCCATGTGTTTGCTGTTTTGAGTTTTTGTGTTTACTCTCATCCTGTTACCTGTTGTGTTTTCTTCTTTTAACACTGTTTCAAAAATAAAACACTTCACTAATGGAGGGTTCTCACAGGTCTTTAAAAAAAATCTTTAAACGATGGAAATTAAACTCAAGGAGATTTCAAGACCTTTAAATGTTTTCATTTCCTTGCAATAAATTTTCTTATGGTTTAAGACTTTTAAGAACATTAAAAACATGATTGATGGATGTAGCCTCCAGGATAGGAAAATGAAGCCAATATGGAAGTGCATAAAAACCTGCATTCTATCTAAGGGACACCAGATGGCTCTGGTTGTAAAAAGTCTATCTGCCTTGACATCTGTAAACACTCCTGCTATGTCAGTCACTTGTTTTGGGTCATACTGAATAAAAAATGAAGTCTGTTTTGTTGTTGGTTAATGAGTTGTCAGTCACAAATCATTAGCCAATAACCACAAGGTTTCATTAGCTGCTACACAGTAGCATCTGGTAGATCCTAGCACAATGCATCCAATGTAGATGTCCACATTACTTTGCTGTTTGGTTAAGAAAGGGAAAGTGGTCCACCGGGTTGAGCAGGTGAGCCATATGTCAAAGGGCCATTGCATTGGGTCCAGGTTCAAGTCTGCCCCAGGCAGAACTCATGCCCCATGCTCTCATTCCTGTTTACTGTCTGGGAGTTTGTGCCTCTCTTCCAGTAATGCAGACAGTACCAGGTACAGAGCGAGCTAAACTCGTTCATATACATAATTTTGTCAATGTTAATTCTAATTTAAATAAGAGTTATAAGACTTAATCCTTTGCTCCCTTTGCTGCTGTGAGCCTATGCACAGGATTAGTGTCACTCGTCCAGACAGAGGGAATGACGGAGAAGAAGAGAAGCTGATTGGCAAAGCCTCATGAGTGCAGATTCTACGTAAATGCGCTTTAGTATAGACTGACTAAAATGTAAGCATCATGTCTGTGGAGATAGATGAACAGTGCCTCAGCTAACTGAAGCCTGATGGGGTCTGGAGCAAGTCAGAGGCATGATTCAGGTAAGGGAAATGATCATCTTATCAGTATTACTAGTGACAACTTAATGGCATCTACAACTGATGACAATGAAGCATTGTTGTTTTAAAGAGATAACAAATATGAGCCGTATTCTCCACAGTATATTGTGTTTCTCCAAATGTATGACATGCACATTGTTTGTAGACAGTAATATTTTATGGAAGTCACCTCTTTTTGTGTATAATGGTCAGAAGCCCAGCTTCAAGCACTCCAGCTATGATAACTGAGTTCAGTTATGACATGTCCACATGACATCCACTTTTATATAATCTGTCGTGTTAAAAAAATATTTTCAAATGAAAACAAACATCGACAGGTGGCCCAAGTATTGGTACTTGGATTTGTCTGACAGCACTCTATATATACAGAATATTAAAGAAGAGTTTGTAAAGAGCTGTTTGGTACCACATAATTGTTGCTGATCATCAGTAGCTTTAATTATGGTTCATGTGTGTTATATTTGTATGATGCTGGCACAGACTCAACTCTCTTTAGTACAATCCAATTTAAAAGGTGCTGTAGTATGAAACAAACACTGTGAGTGTACACCCACAAACAAACATATCCTCTAGGCAGCAGGTATACATCACCTGACCTGTAGGTCACTACCAGGTCTGACTGGTACCAGGACAATGACAGCCGATGATGGTCTTAATAGTTTCACTTGGACCTCCAATAAAAACACACATTTGGAAAGACGTTTTAAATAAATACTGGATGCACAAAGCTACACAGAAACAGCATTTGACTGTATAATAACTTTGTAAGTATGTCAATCATTCAAAATGTCATTCATTTTAAAGAGAACAGGCCCAAAACAGCTACTCCTGAAACTACTGGAAACATTTGGACGTCTTTAAATCCAAACACTAGGATTAATAAATATGAATTGAATGGGGCTTTTTGGAGAGATTGTTTGTATTAAAGTATCATTTAAATGTTCATTATTGAACTATTATGGACTGTTTACCAAGCTTTATGTTAATATTCTTTAACTTCACTAGAACATCTGAGAGTAAGAGGGTAAGTTAATGGTTTTCTCCCTGTCAGTTTCAGAGAGCCCCCCCTCTTTACAACCCAACACTGAGACAGAATCATCTGACTCCTCGACACGACCACCCATCATCCTCATCACAGCTCCGTCACGGGATGACATCCATGCCACACCATCCAACATCACGATAGCTGATGCCATCAAAGAGCGGAGGCCTGGCTCTACACCCTTTGTAGTGGGGAAGAAACTACCAACCAGACAGTAACTCCAAATGTCCTGGTAAATGGACTGATTCTTATATAGCGCTTTTCTACTCTCCCGGAGTACTCAAAGCGCTTTTATACAACTGCCTCATTCACCCATTCAGGAGTGAAATGTGCTGATTCACACCTACTCATACAAGCACTTTTTCTGTGCTCAAGTGCTTCGTGCTTCTAACCATTCATACACATTCATACTCCGACGAATGCATCGGAGAGCAACTTGGGGTTAGTATCTTGCCCAAGGATATTTGGCATGCAGACTGGAGCAGCCTGCTCTACCTCCTGAGCTACAGCCACCCCATCACCCCTGTCACAAGAGGTAAATTGGAAGGAGAGAGAAATGATTACTTGCACGAAGTGATGATGAATCATTTCAAATGTGGCTTGTTTGATTGATTGCATGACACTGGTGTGTGTGAGCAGCTGTGAAATGCTGAAAATTATTGAACTTATCATTGTGCCCTGTAAATCTTTTAAATCGATTCAACTTGCTTTTACTTCTAATAATAATTTGCTAATTAAAAGAATTAGGGTGGGGGACGTATTCTGGCCATAGGAGTAAGATACCCAGACCTGAAGAAACAAAATTCGTAAATGATTGTTTAGGTTATTGTTTAGTGCATCTTTGCAGTTGCTTTGCACCTATTTTCAGTCATTTTCTATCTCTTTGTGCTATTTTCTTGTGTCCTTGAAGTAGGTTTTATTCTCCTATTGCAGTCATTTTGCAGCTCTTTGGTTATTTTTTGATGCTTCGCAGTCCTTTCGAGACTCTTTCCAACTGTTTTGTTGCACTCTGGCTCTGCTTCCCATCCGGTTTGCATCTGTCTGATTTTGTGGTAGTTTTGTGCGTTTGCAGTTGGCTTTCTAGTTGTTTGTGGTGGTTACAGTCAGTTAACTTAACATATCCAGTCATTAGGTTAATGAGAAAAGAGATTGATTCCAATAAGCTCTGTGTGAGTTTTATAGTGTTCTATTACTATTTAATCTACAGTATAACAAACTGGACTCAAAGGGGAACTGATTTTATGATCTGCTTATTTGTCACTGGGAATCTTGATGCACCTTGGGGTTATTTTGGTGTAAAAGTAGAGCTATAGGTATTTACAAGACAGTGTGTAATGGAAAAAAGACACTATTAGTTTGTTAATAGAAAGTGGAAAGAGTCTTGACCTAGACAAGGGACTAAAGGCCAGGATATCATGGCACCTGCTGATGGTGCCAAGTTTGAGAAGATTGGATTACCACCAACACAGGCAACTGGCCAGGGGCTGGAGACTCCCAACAGGTAAAAGTTTACTGCATACAGTAGGTTCATTTCCACCTTATGGAGGAAATTAGCTTCCTCTGCAGGGTGTCTGGGCTCAGCCTTAGAGATAGGGTGAGGAGTGAAGCCGTTGCTCCTCCTCATCGAATGGAGCCAGTGGAAGTGGTGGTTCAGGAATCAAACTAAGATGCCACCTTCTTGGTGAGGTGTTTTGGGCATAAGGACACCCTGGAGCAAATGGACCTTCACAGGCCTTCCGTCCTGATCTTGTGACACTGCTGTTGTGAAGGAACATTAATTTATATCCTGTAATCATTTATAATGTGCTGATTTGTTGTAAAGTTTTGTTTTTAACCTACATATAAAAAGTTCTGGGCTTCCAGCAGAGAAAAATAACCAGGACTGTAATAAAAACAATATTGTTCACTGTCCTGAAATAGGGAAAATTCAATCTATATGAAAATATATTTTAATATCATTATTTTTAATATAACATATATTTTTAAAAATATAGAAATTTAAAAAGGCAATAATAGGATTGCATTTTTTGTCTAAGCAACATTCAGCAAAAATGTTGACAATACTATCAAAGAAAACTGAGAAATCAAATATTTTTGATTTAGCAAATGTCATTTCGCCTGTGTTTTTCTTTGAAATATTTCTTTATATTGTCTTTTCTTGTTTTACAGTTGTTCCAAGACTGACTCAGTACGGACTTGGCAGGTATCATCCAGGTGTGAGACGCAGAAGCTGTTCACAAACGGTGCCTCAAACTCCGGGAAAGCTCTTGGTTGTCCTCTCGTCACCAAAACAAACCTCAGTGGCGGCGGAATGAGCTGCTGCTGTCTGTCGATGTAAAGCGGGACGGGACATTTCATTTCACAGTTCAAAAAACTGCTCTTAAATGAAACAATGGACGCCGCTGGAGAGGACGAACCGGACCCCATAAAGCTAAAGTCTATTAAGGACAATAAAACTTTCACAGTGCCTCAAAATTACAGGGTAAGAGAACGAGCTCCGTCCGGGGGGGGAGGGGCAGAAAAATGACACCAAATTCCGTTCACGACTGTAAAGTTTTAATGATTCTCTGCGATCAGCCACGATACTTTACATACAGAATACGAGCTAACGCAATTTAACAAATCGAGTTGCTCTATAAAAAAATTCGGCATTCATTTGAAATAACAAACTTCGCTGTGGAGCTTTCAGTCAGTGTGTTCATTGTAGTCATTTCGCCATAAAACTGGATAATGCTAGCTAACAGCATGTACGAGCGCCAACTGTTGTACAAGATAACAAAGTTAATACACATGCCTGACATCTGTACACAGTGGGGGGATCTCTTTTAGGTACGTGCCTGTCATTGTTCCTTGTTTAAAATGGCTGATTATAAACGGAGGTTGGCATGCTCTCCAGCTAGAGTTTCTCGGTAAATAAACCACTTTTGTGTGCACTTTGCATAGACGCAATTAATTAATTAGCGAGGCGCCTTTAAAGGTGAAGTTTGCGCACTTGCTGCCTCGTTTGTCTCCATTAGCAGCCAATCCCATTACTTAGTTCAAATGGCATATAAGCCTGCATGTTAAAGCAGCCAAATCCACCTCATCCAGTGATTCCACTGATTGTCCTCCTGACATCCAGGATTCCTTTTTTTAGGACAAGGAGCCCTAATTAGAAATGTGATCACACGCCATCAAGAGTGGCTATCTAATGCCTGTTGGCTCTTAATTTGTTTGTTTGTTTTTTTTCATGTAGGTAATGGCAAAATCCCCTAAAAGCCAATTCTTCTTGGTGGTTCACAGTGTGGTTTGCAGTCAGTGGCAGCTCCTTTAACTGTATTCTTGTTAATCATTTTAGTTTAGCTTCATTAAGTGTGAAGCGTTTCCAGATGTCTGTCGGTGACATTGGTAAGGTCATCAGTGTTTGGATGTATTGAAAAGGTCTTAAAAATGATTGATTCCAGATTCTTACAAAAAACACTTAAAAGGATAAAAAGGAAAAAGCTGTGAATGAAATTTGCCAAACTCTTAGATATTTTCTTTTGCACTGCTGCAGGTAGTAACAGCAGGTAACAACAGTTTTGTAGAACTCTTGATTTATGTATAAAAAAATAAAAAAAAAAGTCATGTTTTCATTTAGCTCATCCATCCATCGATTATCCAGGTAACATTCAGTGATTAATACTGTTGTTAGAATTGCATTTACAGTATTATTTCTGAACAAAAAGTGGTGACACTGTGTAAAATATAAATAAAATGATAGCCTTTAAATGATTTTCAAATCATTTAAAGGCTATATTTCAATGGAAATAATACAAAAGAAGCATATCAAGTTTATAACCTGACAAAATGGGTTTATTTGAAAGATGTGCTTCCATTTAGATTTTGGATGCCAGCAACATGTATCTATAAAAGCTAGAAAGAAACATGTTTCTGGGTAGCTGTGGCTCAAAAGATTGGCCGTCTACCAAATGGAAGGTTGGTGGTTGGATCTCCGGCTCCTCTAGTCTGCATGTCGAAGTATCCTTGGGCAAAATACTGAACCCTGAGTTGCTCCCGATGCATCCATTGGAGTGTGAATGTTAGGTTAAAAGCACTTAGGCATAGAAAAAAAAATGCTTGTATGAATGTGTGGGTGAATGGTTGAATGAGGCTTATAGCAAGAAAGCACTGTGACTTCTTAAATAGCATAGAAAAGCCCTATATAAGTACCAGTCCGTTCAGGCTGGGAACCTATCCCAGCTGTCATACAGTGAGAGGCGGGGTACACCCTGGACAGATCACCAGCCTATCGCAGGGCTAACACAGAGAGACAGACAATCATTCATGTTCACATTCACATCTACAGCCAATTCAGAATAACCAGTTAACCAAGCAGTCATGTCTTTGGACTGCAAGAGGAAGCTGGAGTACCTGGAGAGAATCCATGCAGGCACAGGGAGAACATGCAAACATGGCCAGCAGATTCAAACCCAGGACCTTCTTGCTGACCACCGCACTGCCCAACATATGGTTGGGCAGTGCGGTGGTCAGCAAGGTTATGATCCCCATAAAAACCTAATTTATAATATTTGTTATGTTGTCTTTATACTGTTTTCAATTAAATATATGCAATAAAATGATTTGCAAATCATTGCACAGCTGGTTGTAAGTGTGAGTTGGATCAGAAAACACCAATCAGACCAGCTCAACCTGGTGTCACCAAATATTTAGTTTTGTTAGGTCAGCTGGCCAACAAAAAAAGAAAAGAAAATCCCCAAAAATTCAGTTTATTCTAACATGGCACAGAAAAGCGTGAAATTCAGTTTTTGAAAAGCTGGACTATCCAGTGTTTGGATGCGTAACAAATGCTTTAAATAACAAAAATTACTTAAAGTGGTTTAATTAATTTAATTTGTAGAACCCAATAGAAACCCAAACTGCTTCTTTTGACAGGACTGAAGACTGTGAAATGTTCACTGAGTTGCCATCTCTTTATCTTGTTTTTCTCTTTTCAGTTTGGGAGCTGCAGAAGTGTCAGAGAGTTTGAGAAACTCAACCGAATAGGAGAAGGAACGTACGGCATTGTGTGTAAGTCAGTATAGTTAGGCAGCGTAGGAAAAACTGGGGACTAATACATCAGTTTAAATGATCCATTTCCTTTTCTCACCGTAGACCGAGCCCGTGACACCAAGTCAGATGAGATTGTAGCGCTGAAAAAGGTCAGAATGGACACAGAGAAAGATGGTGAGACCATGGCATGCTTTATGTTTTATGCGTGTCTTTGATGAATTGCTTTATTCATACATGTAGATTTGGATTTTACAAATCCAATCTTTGCCCCACCATCAAGTGAAAACATCCATGCCCTGTTCTTTGTTTGTCAGGGATCCCCATCAGCAGCCTCCGAGAGATCACCCTGCTGCTGAGGCTGAGACATCCCAACATAGTGGAGCTGAAAGAGGTGGTTGTCGGCACCCAGCTGGAGAGGTACTGCACCAGAGGTGGCAAAAGTACAGACGTTGTGTACTTAAGTAGAAATACAGATACTTGTGTTAAAAAATACTCTGGTAAAAGCTGAAGTACAGTAGTATAATACAATTATATTAGTACATGGGAATACAAACTTTATTTCAGTCTAAATTTTAATTGTAATGAATGTACTCAGCTTAAATCAGTTATGTAGAACATGAGCAGAGAAAAAGAAGGATAGTTTTTAAAAACAGCTCTATTTTCTGTTGCCTACATTGTAGAGGGTGACATTGCCTCCACACCTAAACAGGAAAATGAGCACAGTCAGGGGTTAAAGTAGGATTCAGCAGCTGGGGGAACCTTAAAATCAGCTGTAGTGGCTCAGCATGGGGCAAAGAATCACAACTCACAATAATTTCTATTGTGAGCTCCAGTAGATTTTCTTAGTGTTCAGGCTGTGATCAGCTGACCTGCTGTTGCTGCTGCTGCTGCTCTGAGGTTTACTGCTCTTTGTGGATTTACACAACTGAATTTAAAAAGATGTAAGCAGATGTTTCATGAGTTGTCTTGGCTGATTTCCATCCCCTACACTGACAGTATACAATTTATACTGTCTTTATACTAGATGCTGTAAAGTTGGTATGAAGGTGGAATTCAGTGAATAAATTCAGATTAATCTCTGTTTTACTTAATGTAACCTAATTCTGACCATGAACACCACAGACACTGTGCACCAGTCACACACTGTTCTTTACTGTAAATCCATCACAGTACAAACTAACCTGTTTATCCTGCACTGAACTGCAGAGGATTTTCATGCAGCCTTTAAATAACAAAGTTAGTTTACCTCAGTTTGTTTTGCAGGACATTTCACAATATGAAAAAACATAACTTCACATCATATACAGATCCAATATCTGATTTAAAAATGAGGATTTACATGTAAGCTTTGAATTTCCAGTTTATGAAATACCACTGAGCAGTCCCTACTTTTAAATATAACCTCTCTTCTTCCTCTCCT
>VUQS01050432.1:0-11386 GCA_015108495.1 Heterochromis multidens | reverse complement strand
GAGACCATTGTTTTACATGCCTGCTTGCATATGAGCAATCCTTTATCTGGAATGTGTTTCTGTGATGCCAAACTCCTCAATTCCCATGAATTCTGAAAAAAACACAGTGGCAGCCCATGCAGTTAGACTTGGTTGACACAACTTTTTTTTTTTTTTCCCCCCCCCCCCAATACTGTGCATGAAATTTAGTTGCATGTATTAGAATTCCACTTGTGTACTCCTTTGCATGCATTTCTTTTGTATTTTTAAGTGCCTGTCTAAAAGCATGGGATTTGACATGTGGCCTAAAGCTCTTCTCTTATGTGGAAATGACTGAAATGTGACTGTATTTCTGGCAAGTTTGAAGAGAACAGGCTCAGATTGTCTGGCTCTCCTCCTCTAAATGTACTGTAAGACTGGACTGAGTCCAGCAGTGTCTCACCTAAACCATGCCATTTATGTCATGTAATCTTTCTAAATAAATATTGTAATAATCAACCTGCTGTGCTGATGTTTTTGTTTCAGTTGCAGACCTCTCTGAATGATGTGAAGCTAACACAGAAACAGATTTGCTTTTTAATGTCTGCCTAAGGAAGAAATTGATCCATTTCTCCCCTTCTCTCATATGCATTCAGTGTTGAGCACTGTACACAATCAGGTCAACTGCTGGTCTGCATGTGAATTGCAGTAGACGGTGTGTCATGTTGGGATTCCCAGATTTGAGGTATTTGAGAGCTTTGGTGTCTTAAAGCTGATATTAGTCCATAGATTAAATATCAAATATCAGTTCTTGAGGTAGTCAATACTACAAAGTGTCATTTAAAGATGGGGAAAGGTGGTATTTGGGTATCATGTTTCCTTCTCCTCCCACCTGACCGGATTCACACAATTTGTTGACTGTCCTACCAGAGAAAATAAACCCTTGATCTGCTGTACATCAATGTCAAAGCTTGCAGAGCTACTGCCTTACCACCACTTGGCAGATTAGACCACAACTGGAAGACTCCTCTCTACAGAAAATCATTTGTACCCACAGCCATCAGGCTTTACAATTCTCATACAAATAGCAGATGAGCTGTCAGACATACGAATTTCCCTTTGGGATCAATAAAGTTGTTATTGTTCTTAAAAACTTGGAAGACTGTTCAAATATCAGTTGGCTTGCTTAAGTCTATTTTCAGCTAGTATAGGTAATATTGAATGGAAGCGACACTATTAGCGCTACAGAAATGTATGGGTTTTTTGTGTTTCATTGTTTTTGTTTTTGTTTTTTTTCAGCATAAGTACCCATGTACTCAAGACTATAGTTACTCTGCACTGGCTTCGATTCGGATTTGCCCAGACGTCTCCTGGGTGTCACCCTCTCTACGTTTCTTGTCATAAACATAACAACCCTGAATGCCCCCAAAACGTCTAAAATAACGAGTCATCCTGTCGAACAAAGTTCAGTCCGTTATTTGAATCTTGTTGGCTCTGGTCTGTGATGATTTATGATGATTCGCCGTAACTCAAAGAATGAAGCGTATTGTTTAACTGTAGCGCACTCTAGTGGACACCGTAACGTAAACCACACTAAATTAGCACCGTTACTCTGGCAACTGGTTATCAACAATCTGCTGTAACTTTCAGTACCTGTTGCTTACAGTGAGTCAAAATGTCTCAGGCTCATGCCAAAAGCCTGCTTAAAACCATAACTGGTCATATAGTGCAGGAGTGTACAGTGAGGGGACACGCGGTGTCGGACACTTTGGCATCTTTTATGGTCAGTAAACCAAATAACTAGTTAGCTGTTGAGCTAACCCTAGCTGCTATACATGTATAATGATGTCCGTCTTTTCAAATACACACAGGTGACAGCTGTGGTACTGGACCCAAGAAATGGCTTCAGTGTTGACAGGACCCTTACTAAAGAAGATGTTCAAAAACTCGAAGAGGTAAGCTACTTCATTTCTTTTTCTAATTAGCCTCATTATTTAAGTCAAATTATACTAAAAGTGCTTTTGAAAATCACTGTGCACATTCGATTACTCGAATGATCGAGTTTCCAAAAGTAGGAGGTAGAAGCTTCAACTATCAGCTTCCAGTTTGGGTTCAGGAGAAAGACTCCCTCTCTGATATTAAGATTACGCTTCAGACTTTCCTTTTTGATAAAGCTTATAGTTAGCACTGGATCACGTGACCCTGAAGCACGCAGTAGTTATGCTGCTATAGACTCTACAGGCTACTTGGGGGCTTCCCATGATGCACAGGATTTCTTCTCCACTTAGTGCAATTTCATTTATATAGTGGCAGTTAACAACATCTCAGTGTGTGTTATGTTGTATTAAGGTAAACACTCTACAGTATTAGAGAGAAAATCCTAACAGTCAGATGATCCCCTCCCTTTTAACAGGAAGAGACTTCAAACAGAACCAGGCTCGGGGAGGGGCAGCCACTCCCCTCTTCTCACTCCCGATGTGTTTTTATGTCATGTGATTTACTTTTGTAGTCTCTCTTCTGTAGTTTGTGTTTTGTTCTTGTTTGTGGTTTTCTGTGCTTCTTGTTGAATAATGACAGTGTAGTATATATATCCATTAACAATTTAGGGCACGTAAGTTACATTTATCACTGTTGAATCTGACTTCTCCCCTTCTTTGATTAAAGCTTTTGTTGTAAGACTGGCAGGAGCAATGTTTGTAATCTCCCTCTGCAACATATCTTCCAGCTGTGTCTGGATAAACTCACGGAAAAGTGCAGCCCATCCCTTGACACTATCAAAATGCAAGTGTATTTTGACATGAATTATACCTCTAGATGTGAGTATAAACCCATTTTGATGTTATGTGACATGAATGAATGTATTGTTTTTGATAAGTTTGCTAGAGGTTGTTTAATTTTTTTTGTCTTTATAGTGTCATACAACAATGTGTGTCCAGTTTCCAGGGTGACATCTACAAATGTCAATGATTGAGCAATTATTAGCTGACTTATTCATTGATCCATCCATCCATCTTCTTCCGCTTATCAGGTCGTGGGGGCAACAGCCTAAGCGGAGAAGCTCAGACCTCCCTCTCCCCAGTCACCTCCTCCAGCTTATCTAGGAGACATAATCCCTCCAGCGTGTCCTGGGTCTGCCCCGGGGCCTGCTTCCGATAGGACATGCCCAGGACACCTCACCCAAGAGGCATCCTTGTCAGATGCCCGAACCACCTCAACTGACTCCTTTTGATGTGAAGCAGTAGCAGCTCTACTCTGAGCCTCTCTCGAATGTCTGAATTCCTCACCATATCTCTAAGGGAGAGGCCAGCCACCCTTCAGAGAAAGCTCATTTCCGCCACTTGTATCCGTGATCTCATTCTTTCAGTCATTACCCAAAGCTCGTGACACAAGAACTACTGCAACGGGCTGCCACTTAGCACAATGCCATGGTGGGTCATGGGGCAGCAGCCTAAGCAGCGAAGCCCAGACCTCCCTCACCCCAACCACCACCTCCAGCTCATCCAGGGGAACACTGAGGTGTTCCCAGGCCAGCTGACAGACGTAATCTCTCCAGCGTGTCCTGGGTCTACCCTGGGGCCTCCTCCCGGTAGGACATGACTGGAACACCTCACCCAGGAGGCATCCCAGTCAGATGCCTGAACCACCTCAGCTGGCTCCTTTTGATGTGGAGGAGTAGCGGCTCTACTCTTAGTTCCTCCTGAATGACTGAAGTCCTACCCTATATCTAAGGGAGAGGTTAGCCACCCTTTGGAGAAAGCTCATTTCCATTGCTTGTATCTGCGATCTCGTTCTTTTGGTCACTATCCACAGCTTGTGAGCATAGGTGAGGGTAGAGACGTAGATCGACCGGTAAATCGACAAATTCGCTTTTACACTCAGCTCTCTCTTCACTATGATGGACCAGTACAACGTCCGCATCACTGCAGCCGCGGCCCCAGTTCATCTGTCGATCTCCTGCTCCCCTCTCCCCTCACTCGTGAATTTTGAGGGCTACTTTTAATCTGCTTTTCAATTATATTTTTCAGTGACTTGGGTTTTAGGTTTTGATGAGTTGTCTAATGCAAAGAAAGCCTGGCTATGTTGAACTTGTTTTACAGAGCCACTAGAGGTCATAAACCCCCAGCTTAAATTATCAAATTACCAAGCTAGTTAAAACATGTTTTGCTCATCTTAGAAGCATTGCACAGATTATCTGAAGCTATCATATGTGGATTTATTTAGTCATTTTTGGGCTATTGCAGTGCTCTGTCTATTTGTAACTCTGTGAGCCACACACAGACTGCAGACTACAAAACCCTGCCACAAGATGTTTACTAAGAAATGGAAACATTTTATACATGGTTTTCTTGTGACTACCTGTTGAAGGACTTATATAGTAACAAAAAGGAAAAAAATGGGAAAAACAGGAACAATTCTGTAATGACTTTTGATGGTACTGACCATTCTGTGTTTGTGTAGGTGAGTTTCTTGAGGATATCCATCAGGCAGAAGAGTCCAAGCTGAGCCCACTATGCAGAGAGATCACTGACAGCAGGGTGAAAACAAGGGAGGAGTTAGACGCCCTGTACCATAAAATCAACACCTATATCCTGCTGCGCTCTGCTATGGGTTCGCCTACAGATACCAACACTGTAGAAGAGGCTACAGGTCTCTTACTACCTTTGCCTGTTCCAACTACAATGTCATGCTTGTTTGTATACTGAAAGTGCAGTGCCACATTACACCAAAGGCTGTGTCACTAATTCTACTCCCAAATGTTATTCCAGTCTTCCAGACAGCACTTTCTGCTATTCTCAGTGAATCTCCAACCTACATACTGTGAGCTGACTCTGAACTTAAATACATTTCCGATGAACTGAGTCAGATCACATCACTTAACATCAGCAGCTGACCTAGACTCCCAATTAGAAAGATCAGTATCTGAAAGGGAGCAAATTGTAAGCAGTTCCCAGAGTGTGGTGTTTCCAGAGTGGAATCTTTGCTATTCACATGAGTGAATAAATGATTTCAACAGCCACATAATGTAGTGTAATAATTAGGTGTCCACATGCATTTGGCCATGCAGTGAACGATAATGATGGTAATAATGATTATGTATGCAGTGTGTCTAACATTTGACTTCTCTTCTTCTCTTGCCCTAGCTGTCCTGCAGAGTATCTTCCCTCAGACTGAACTGGGAACCTTTATGGCACTCTTAAAGAGAGACCAGGAGCAACAGCTTGATGAGCTCACCATGATTGTCACTGGGATCCGACTCTTCAACAAAGCCAACAAGAAAGAAGAAGAGGAGGTCGACATCCATGAACTAAGTACAGTTTTTATGCTTATGTTTAATTTTACCAGCTTCAGAATTTTTCTTAGATCGCTACCAGAGCTTTAGCTCAGTGGCTAGTCTCTTTGCTATTTGAAATCATTAAGCAGTTGCATGCAGTTAAAATATTAAAAATAAATGTTACACTTCAAAAATTGTTGGCTGAACAAAAGAAGACATTTTATTACATCAGCTCTGTGAAAGTGTGAGGGGCATGTTCCCTAAATTAAAAATTAGAACTGAGGAAGCCTCCTGGCTGAGAGACGAAATGTCTTTACAAACCAAAAAGAAGTCCAGATGTTTTCATTTCAAGCCCTTAACACTATAAATCAATAAATAATCAGCAGGTTAATCAGTGAATGAAAATAATCAAAGTAGTTGCAGCACTAAAAATAAGAAAGAATATTACGTCGTTGCATATACGTAATTACCAACAAAAAAAGTGATATATATCAGAAAGAGATCCATATAGCATCACCCTTTTTGCTTAGGATAGTGTCCAAAGTTAGTCTGGTTCTTTCACACGCCATTATAGGCTAAAACTCATCCTGCAGCTTGAAAAGCTTTAGGAATGAAGCTGCATCCACACTGGAAGTGATTTGCAGCAATGTGGCAACCAGAGACTATAGAAAATGAATGACATATGGTGAGTTCAAGTGACCACTGACAAACCGCTGACGACGCCAAGCGAGTGCTACCAGGGATAAACTTTGCTCAACTTCCAGGCGAACAATTGAAGTGACTACCTGTGAGAGGATAGGATACTGTTGATTTATGTATGACCTGGTTGGCTAACTAGGCAATTGGAGCCTGAAATCTATATAAAAGACCTGCCCTGAGCTTCAAAGCGATGCACGATGGGTGAATTGCTTCTGGGTTGGTCGCAGCTTTAAGTTTCTGAATCTAAATTTGTGCCTTTCTCATTGTGATGATTATTCCAGGCTCTAAGGGCAGAAGACTGCAAAAACTTTTGTGCAACACAGCAAACACCACAGTTAGTAACACAAGATGTGTCTGGATGAGCCCTATATCGAAGTTAGTTTCAGTGTCCAGATAAAAAAGAATTCAGTCCATAAAAGTGATATTTGTATCTTTTATGTTCTCTCTGCAGTGCCTGCAATTCTTAAAGAAGCTCTTCCAGTCACCAGTAAAAGCATAGAAAACGAGCTGCGTGTGGCACAGACTTTAGTCTTCAGATATACTGCTGTGCTGGAGAAGCTAACAAACCCTGATGTTCAGCTGGGACATTCTGACGTGCCCATTGTTCTGCTCAAACAGGCTCAGTACAATGTCAGACAGCATGAAGTTTTCCTCAAAATGTTACTGGTAAGGCAGCAGTAGTTTTGTAAATTGGGTATTTTCATGGAGACTACACCTGCTATAATAACAGTAATATCAATCATTTTAATGATGATAATAATAATAATAATACCAATTTTCAGTACTTTGCAGAAGTCTTGAACCACCCTTCATTTCTTTATATTTTGCTAGGAAAAAGGGAAATGGGTGCAGTGATTTATTGAAACATGTACAGACATGGAAATGCAGTATATTAAGCTGCGTACACACTGGAAGCTATTCGTTCATCACACATCGCTTTGAAGCTGACGACTGCTTACTGACATTCCAGGCTGTGGCTGCCTAGGTGACCCTCTAATGTATTTACTACCGAGTCATATGTCAATCAACTTTATTCTTCACTCTCATTGGTAGTCGCTTCAGTCACTCGCCTGAAAGTTGAGAAAAGTTTGTCTTGAGCGCTGCCGTCTGCAGAGGTTCGGCTGAAGTCACGGAATGTCAGTCACTTTGTATGGTCTCTCGTTGCCAAGTTGCTACAAATTGCATCCAGTGTGTATGTAGCTTAAGGCAAAAACAGAGTTTGTAAAATTCTAATGAGCTTAAAAGTAATTATTTGGTATGACCATCTTTATTCTTCAACACAGCCTTAACTCTCTTACGCAAGCTTTCTTGTAATTTCTTTAGGTAGTCTTTAGGAATAGTTCTCCAGGCCTCTTTAAGGACATTCAAAGCTCTTCTTTGGATGTTAGCTGCCTTGTGTTCTGTTCTCTGTCAAGATGATCCCACACTGCTTCAATAATATTGAGGTCAGGCTCTGGGGAGGCCAGTGTGTGATTGATAGTGTTCCACTGTGTGTTTTTTTTATTCAGATATGCTTTTACCACATTGGCAGTATGTTTAATTTCCATGCTGAATTAAACCATTGCCAATCAGACACTTTTTTGGTGGATCAGATTCTGACTGTACTTTTCTGCATACATAATTCCATCAATTTTGACAGGATTCCCAAGACCACTGGCTGAAATGGAACCCCAAACCATGACAGAACCTCAGTGTGTTTTACAAATGGCTGTAGCCACTGTTGTACCTCCTCCATATAAATTGATGATGATTTGAACCAAAAATTTCAAATTTGGATTAATCACTCCATAACACTAGTGACCACTGATTTTCAGCTCAGCCTTTTCGCCACGTTTCCCTTCTGTAAGAATGGCTCCCTGCTTGGAGACCATTTCTGATGAGGCCATTTCTGATAGTGAACGGAATGGATCAACTGAAGGCCCAGATGCATCTTTAAGGTCCTATGTCAAGTCTTTGCTGGACTTTTTCCTATTTCTTAAGGACCTAACTTTTAGTTAATGTTCATCTGCTGTAGATGGGCCTGCTACTACTCATTTTCCTCAAATTTTTTAAGGACACATTGCACACCATGCCAAGATATATAAGTTTTCTGCTAATAGCTCTTTGGGAATCACCTTTTTGGTGCAAAAATACAATTTAATACCTTTGACAGGTATTAAATTGTATTTTGTGCAGTTTTCATAGATTCAACTGAAGAAATTAGAACAAATAATGTTTTTACTACATGCTGCTAGTAACAAACTTCCTAAAGATCCAATTTAAAATTGGTTCTTTGCTAAGTTGTCTGTTATGTGTAGACACAAAATTGTTTCATCCCTTGAGTTAGGAGCCTTTTTATGCTTGCATGATTTATAGGTCAGTGTTAAGTAGCTTAACAAACAAACAAAAAAATATTAATCTGAAAATGGTCAGGTACAAGGACTGGACTGAAAATGAGGATACAACACCTGGGGTGTTATATCTTGGATCAAGCTTTTTAACCAGCTGCTTTACCACCATGTAATCACATCAGTAATTTCCATCCACTGTTTGCTCTTCCTGTCATATAGAGTGCAACTAGCAAGTGCAACTAGTGAGTGCTCCAGCAATGCTCGATGGAGTTGTTTGTTTACATTTGGGTTGCACATCACTGGCTGTTGGCATCTCTTCCTTTGCAGCCTGGTTGTACTCAACTGTGTGTTTTTGCTTGAAGTGGTGAAACACGTTTGTTGCTTCCACCTCTGTTCCACCACTGGAACAGAACAAAAAGGAAAGCAACAGGGAGTACGAGAGTCCAAAAACAAGGAAAATTTCTGGAGCCAGGCTATGGGGCAAGACAAAGAAGACGTAGCAGTTCTTGGGTCGCTCAGGCCACAGGGCAAGACCTGAAGAGAGAGGCCAATGGCGGAGGCCAATGGGGGCCAGCCAGGTGGCCAGCAGCAGAGATGGAGCAGCTTTGGTGGCTCGACAGGGGGCTGCCAACAGCTGAGGAGATGGACCCGCTCAAGAAACTTGGCTGGGGGCTGGCATCAGAGGACGAGACGTGAACCGTCCGGTTGCTTGGCAGGGGGCCGCCGATAGCTGAGGAGATGGGACTCCCCAGGATGCACAGGAGGAAGCCAGCAGAGAGACCTTTCAGGGGACCGGCCAGGAGGCCAGTGATGGAGTCCCTCTGATGGCCAAGGAGGAGGTCAGCAATGACAGAGGCCACCGGCACCTCACAAGGCTTGGCTGGAGGTCGGTGGTTAAGGTGACTCGCTAGAGGCCAGCAATGAAGGCAACGGAAACAATCAGGAGACTGGCGATGAGGGAAACCCTCTGGAGGCCAGTGACAAAGAACACCCTCTGGAGGCCGGCATCAATGGAGGCAACAGGACACCTCTGGCTTGGCTGTGGGTGCAGCAGTGACAGGCTAGTTAACCTCAGACCACCGCTTTGCCAACAAAGAAGCTATTGAGGAGCGAACTGGGGTGCTGGACAACTGAGCTTCCCACAGCATGGGCAGCAGCTTCGAGGCTGGAAGTGACTCTGACAAGGATAAGCCCAACAACAGGGAAATTAGTTCATCTGACATAATAATGTCTTTGGACTGGGGGCAGCGCTTCTACACCCGAGAGCCATGCTTCCCTCCCTTCAGGGACAGGAGAGGAGCTGGCAGGCTGCGGGACTGGAAAGTGGGTGGCCGGTGTGAAACTGAGCCAACCTGCTCTTATCACCGAGGGCTCGGGTGGAGGAGAGGCTTAGGTATTGGGTTGCTGCTGTTGCGACGAGGAGGTGCTGGCTGATGGTGATGAAGCTTGGATGTGGGGCTGTTATTCTTTTTATTTTATTCTATTATTCACATTATTATCTGGTTGTTATGCCAGAGTTGACAGGGGGTGAGGATCAGGTTGGCGAAAGAGAGGAGAAGAGACAATAACATAAAGACAAGAAGGAGGAGGAATAGGAAGAGAAAAGGGCCAGAAAGAGAGAGAAACGACTAGTGGGGAGCAGCAGGGAGTGGAAATCCCAGCCCCACCGTCCATAATAATGTCCCACAGGAGCCAAGGTTCAGCAAGCCCCAGGCCTAGCCACACACACAAACACACACACACACACAGAGAAATATAATGGCACACACACAGATATATACTGGTGCACACACACACACATATCCATCCATATCCACCCCACCCTCCGAATTGTGGACGACATACGTCCCCCCGAGCCCGCAGCAACCCCGGGACGCAGTCAGCCCGGCCCCAAACTACCAGCCAACCTCGGCCTTAGACAGGGTGCAGGAAACGGGTGTAGGAAGACCCGCCTGCTCCCCTCCCTGCTTGTATGTGTTAGAGGTAACATGTTGGATGCGTGTATTGGCTTGATATTAGGAATGTGACAGTAGCCTCTTTCCTGAAGACATCTGCGCATGGTGGCTCTTGACGCACTGACACCAGCCCCATGATTGTGGTTGTGTATACTGAACTAGACTGAGAGAATTTATCTTAATTGTAATTTAGTCAAACACGAAGTGAAATATTCTAATAATCGTAAATACTGGATTTCTGATTTCACAAGTATTCCATAATAATTAAAATTAAAACAGAAAAAGACTTGAAATATTTCACTTTACATGTAATGAATATAGAAGACAAGAAAATTTACTTTTTTGAATGAAGTTATGAAAAAATTGATTTTTTTCATAATATTCAAACTTTCAGAGATGTACTAGTACAACCAGTTGTTCCACATTTATTGATTCAGAAAACGGCTAAAGACATTCCTGTTCAAACAGGGTAATTATGTGTATGACCTTGTGTTGTTCATGTATTGTTTTTTCTCTTGGTGTCAGGCTTTTTGTGACTTTGTCTGTAAAAGGTGCTTTATAAATAAACGTATTAAGTGGCAAAGAAAAAGTTCTTTTAACAGAAAGAAGCATCCAAGATAAGTAGAGATCAAAAATGCATGCTGGTTGGGCCAGGAATATACATCTTCAAAGGCAGCGATACCTGCAGAAAGCAATGGGAGAGGGGTGTTTGTGTCTTTAGCAGTAAGGGAAAATCCTATTTTAGAAATATTTGTAAGATAATAAAAACATAGCTGGACCCATGTTGTGGTGTTACTGCTCAAGACTTAAATTAGTCAAATAAACAAAACTCCAGTATAAGGAGGAATCCAACATAAGTTTTTGACTTCAAATTTTTTATAACTGCAGCTGCGGCTGCACTGATGCGGACGCTGTACCGGTCCGTCGTGGTGAAGAGGGAGCTGAGCATAAAAGCGAAGCTCTCGATTTACCGGTCGATCTACGTCCCTACCCTCACCTATGGTCACGAGCTCTGGGTAGTGACCGAAAGAACGAGATCGCGGATACAAGCGGCGGAAATGAGCTTTCTCCGACGGGTGGCTGGCCTCTCCCTTAGAGATAGGGTGAGGAGCTCAGCCATCCGGGAGGGGCTCAGAGTAGAGCCGCTACTCCTCCACATCGAAAGGAGCCAG
>VUQS01050428.1:7108-17831 GCA_015108495.1 Heterochromis multidens | reverse complement strand
TTTGTTTTTGTTTTTTTTTCTTTTTTTTTTTTTTTTTTTTTTCTTGTAATTTTCCCTCCACATACTCAAGAGTGTAAACACTGAAGTAAACCTGGCCTCACAAAGGTGTCTGAGCAGTGAGATTGTCTTTGTTCTCAAATGATAATCATCAGATTTAACTCCCAAGATGCCTTTGGAGAACTAGGCTGTGTACCAAACCCCGGGCTTTCAGTGACTGTAGATGGTACTGTGTGTACATTATGTTGACGTGATGGTGACATGAGTTTGACATGATCTGAGTTTTTGACATTGTGTATAATAAAAAGAAAATCTGATATTTGTCTCTGCCTTCATAAATGTCCTCGAGGAAAATAAAATGATTCAATCAAGATCTCAGACTGTAGTTTGTTTGTTTGTTTGTTTTCTGCGTTTCATTTTATTTGTCTTTATTAAATGGGAGTGCATTATCACCCAGGCCAATAAAGGTCATTTTACTGTTTGTAGTTTGTACTAGCTTCCACTAGATGGCTCTGAAATCCACAACATCTGCTTTGATCAAACTGCTGCTGAACACTGAAAACTTTCTTGAAGAAATAGTTTTTTGTCCTGTTAACTTCTCAGCAAAACATTAACTTCCATCCTTCAGTTTGTGCAGTTGAAGTTTTATAATGTTTTGCTCATAATAAAGGCCTTACAATCTTGATGTGTAATATACTGTGATGTTTTAAACCACCAAGACCCTTACAACCAGTTTACTAACTTCTAAAATGTGCCTATCAAAGCTTAGGGCAAACCATATGAGTTCCATCTGCAGTTACAGGTGTGTGAATGTATATATATATATATATAATTTTACCATATTTTTGTATGATATCCATTACTAGCAAAACTACATTTATAGCTTATTTTGAGTAAAAATATGAATTATCATTCTTTTGGCTGCTCCCTTTTAACACTTTAAATAGACCATGTGATCAATTGTGGGGTTCAGGCACACTTACATTGTGTCTGAACCCCACAATGTAAGTGTCAAAAAGGAGCAAAGTACCAAATACCACAAAAAGCATTTAAACTTTAGATGTTTAGAGTTAAACAAAATGTTGTAAGAGGTCTACATTAGGCTAAAAACAAGTTGGGCAGGGTCAGCCTGTTCTTGTTTATTACTGTAGACCAGTTTGTAATTGTCTGGCCTTTAGAAGCTTTATTTAACACTTTATTTTGTTCTAAAGCTTGAATAACATTAACCAGTATTTAAACTATAATACCAAACCTGTAGAATATGGGTTTCTGTTTGGTTTTTTTTGCTTTGTTTTTATTTATTTATTTTATTAAATTTAAGAAAGAATTTAGGATGGAGTTGGCATCCTCTCTCTATATATATATCACATCTGTTCAAAATCTTACATTTTATTTTATTATTGTCTGTAGTGTAACGAGTAGTTGCTGATAATAATAATAATAATAATAATAATAATAATAATAACAACAATAATAATAATAATAATAATAATAATAATAATAATAATAATAGCTAGCAAAACTAGGATATCAAATTACCAGCTCGCCTTGTAACAGAGCAGAGTAAAAAGCGAAGGAAAACCCGGAGCGCGCAGGCTTCCGTAGGCAGCAAGAGCGAAAGGGACCTGCTTGCTGCCACATCCTGAGAGCATCCTTTCTCTGCTTTCTTAACATCCTCATCAAAACACAGCGGGATGACGGGAAATCATGAGCAGAGCATCTCTCTTCTCCCCCGGTTTGCGGTAGAATATCGTCACGGGTTGCGTTAAGCGTTTTACTAACGTAATGCAACAACATGAGGCTTTTTCCTAATGAAGAGCAGACATAATAGCCTGTCTGTGGGAAAACAGTGTAGTTATCCCGAGCAGAGTCGAGCTGAGCTGAGCTTCTAGCTTTTTCTCTGTTTTTTTTTTTTCTTCAGATTTTTAAAACTAAACGCTTATTGAGACTTTTAATGTTTTTATTAGATTTTTTTTTCTCTCCCTCGGATGATGTGAATACAGTTAGTGGTGCTCCCACAGAGAAGATGCACAGATACAAGTATCCGCCTGACAACATCAAGGTAGGTGCTCCATCCGCTTTCTGGGATGCATTGTTTCATTAAGCATCGTACACACGCTTTTTCCTTTGTTGCCAATTGCACACTTAATTCCGTCATCCTGCAGCTTTTCAGCATTTCACTGAGTTTTGGATATTGTGAGAATATGTTCGTAATGCAATGCCCCTTACCCCTCTTTTGTTATCATGCACATTCCCACAAACCAGAAGCATCTTTACACCCGCCATACTAGGCTTCACTGAGCCTCCCATCACTGATCTTCTACAGTAAATGAACCATCTCAGCATACAGACTGCATTTCTGTTTAGTTGGATGGGCTCCGGAGCTCTAAAAATCCACTCTGAAACTGCAATTATTTCAGAATTGCTGGTGCTGTTATAATAACATCTCGTGTCTGATAGTTCAGAGTGCACTGGCAGCGTTACACTAGGGGAATGTGAGTGAGGAAGAGGAGGAGGGGGTGTCTTCATAGCCTAACAAGGCGTTTTACACAGAAGCACTGGACCTAGATTGTAATCCAGTCTGACATCTCTCTCATGTATGACACAGTGCCTCTTTAGTGCTGCTGTTACAGAGTCTATACTAGCCAATGATGTACAAATACTGGAACGACACTATTTGTACTTTTTAGTACTTGTTTTGGTGCTGTATATGTAGGCTTTAGAAGTACTTTTTTTTTATCATGTTCCGTTTAACTTGAAAGTAATGCCTGTACTTGAATTTACTGGTACAAATGAGAATATTTTAATGGTTATTTCCACTGTTTAATCTGCTAATAATTATTCCTGGATAAATAACTCCATAAATTGTCAGAACAAAGTTAGATTTGTCCACCATGATTTCTTCATGCCTGAAGTACTGTTACATAATAAACATTAAGTATACTAAGTAATAATTCACAAATATTTTACGTGTTATATTTTAAAAGAAAGTTTCCCTTTGATTCATGCTTCGGTCATGTCATGCAGCCAGTTTCCATTCATCTGTTTTGGAGAAGCACTTGTGTAAAGAGTAAAATTACTGATGACTAACTTCCATTCAGAGCCATATTTAATTGTAGGCATTCATTCTTTTATTGACTTCAGTTTTAAGAAGTAGTTTCTCACTGTTTGGTTGAAGCACTTTTGTGAAAGCATCTTTTGACGCTCGGTGTAAGCCTGTGTCTTCACTCAAGGATCATCCGATAGCAGAGAGGTGGCTATGGCATTGGGACGTTTAATTACATCGGACAGGGTTTTCTCTGTGGACAGGTGGGCTGATCTGGAACCAAAAGGTGCAGGAGGGAGCACAGAAGACAGTATTTAAGTCATGCATTTAACCCCCAGAATATGAAGAAGAAAACAGCAGAGTAGTTATGCTATGACATTAATCAGCAAAGAAGGCTTCTTTTTACTCCCAAAATATGAGTATGAAGTATAAGTTCATACAACTGGTGAATTTTTTTGTATTAGACATCTCTACTGCACACACTAACGAACACATGCATACACACACAGAGTGTTGCGATCTTAATCAGCAATGGCATAGCATTTCCTTATCTAGTACCGTGCCATCGAGGAGTGAGAAAGAACAAGGAGACTGGGTCCAACATGAGGTCATTTTCTTCCTTGAAAGGTCTGAAAACCAAGCAGAATTTGAGCCACAGTTTTACAAGGTTGATAAATTAAAGTGAATTAATTTATCAGTCACAAACGTAGGTAACATACACATAATAATAAGCAAATTACTGTCTCAAACAGTTGACACAAAAATAGCCTGATATCAGAATTATCACACTTCACACTCTTGAGTCTCTTGATCTCTTGACACACAAAAGAGGAGAGAAGATGAAATCATACCTGTATGGGTGTTGACTCAGCAGAAATCACATTAAGTGACAAAATAAGTAATAATAATTATGTGCAAGCGTCACTGCCCGAGAGCGTCACTGCATTATATTCCACTATATGCTGAGCTGTTATCTGCTGCCTCATATTTGTGTTTTCCTTTTTACATAAATAGATCAATTTCTTGGATAAACTGATGCAGTAAAAAAATTGCAAATTGGTGCGTAAAATTCACCTGTGTGATGCTCGTACCTCCCCAGTTTTGCCATCCCCACTTATTCATCATAAGTGGATATCAGCTGAAAGGTAAAATGGAATTAAATGATAGCATTTGCTTGATTTTTTATACTTATTAAAACTTTGTTATGGTTCTAATAACTCTTTAGAGGTCTTTTTATATGTGTAAAAACTGCTAATGGGAACAATAATAAGATACATTAGCCAAGTTAATGGTTGCAACTTATGTCTAAATAAAAATCTTAATAAAAAATAGGCCCAGTAGGCAGAAACCCTTTATGACTGTTTGAAGTGCTAGGTCACAGATGTTGACCATATGTGTTCAACCTAAACAGGTCATATGCCGTCGGTAGATGATCTGATTTGATTCAGTAGTCCACAGTAACGTTTCCTTAAATCTCAAGCTGCTCTGCTGTTTCAGATCTTGCTTGATTTTTTATGTATATTTTATATATAAAATGCATTTTTCTTTTCAGTCAAGAGGCTCCTGTTAGCCTCGCTGACTGCAACATGTTGCATCACTGTTACAGTGTTTGGATCAGCCTTGTGTAAACACTGTGGTCAGACCCTCCAGAGTCATTTTTTTTATATGTTCTGTCCTGCGTAGAGGAATTTGTGGCTGTTTCCAGGAATGGACAATAAGCAGGTTACGCTGCCACAGATAAACTTAATCCTAACTGTCCCTTATAAAAACTGCAGAATGAAAACAGTGGAGAGCGAGCAGCTTGTTTCACATTGGTAACCTCTGGTTCACTTGTTATCTTCACCTTTCCGATTTTGGCGGCTGGTAACAGCGGCTGCTACTGTTTCATTTGTCTGATCGCTCTTTCATGTTGGGATTTGTTGTCATGGGAACTAATCAGGCCATTCCAGAGTTGCTGAGGGGGAGAGTTCAGAGTGTGTGTTTGTGTGTGAGTGTGTGTCTTTTGTGGTCTATTTTTGTTCATTTTTTCTTTACGGTGTAAAGTAAAGGTTAAGTTATCAGCTTTAATTCATTATTAAGTAATATATTCTGTTAAATTCTGTCTGTAAGGACAGCACTGTTTACACGAGTGTCCCTGTGGACTAAGGGGGGGTTAAGATCATTAAATCACAGTGTCCTCAATCTCAGATCTTTTTTCTGCGTAGGTTCTTCCACGTCTCCACAACTGCCATTTAATAAAAGGCACAAATTGCCCCGCATAACCATGGGGGGACAGTGCTGCCGTTTACATGAACACTTTGACATTTTGGGGAAGTGCTTGGCTGGTTGCTCAGCAACCTCGCTGCAAAAACGCTCTTGGGCCAAAAAAATAATACTGCATATAGAAATTAGCAAAGAAATGTTTGTGTAAATTAAACAAATCCCAAATAACTGTCAAATATATTTATATTTTTAAATGATTTTGAATATTTACTCTGAAGTATTTTTTTTTTTAATGATTTCCAGCTGAACTGTCTCTTTCTCTTCTATCCACAGCAAGTTTACATAGCACCCACATTCATTGTGCTGGGATGCACTACCTGCACTGTTTATTCCATTTAAATTGAATTCCTGTTCGTTTTCCCCATCGGTGCTATTTGTTTGTGCAGATGTGAACATGGTAATCACACTTGGGTGTGGACCAAAACAAACCGCACCGAGACCCTTTGGAGGAGGTGGTCTTGGTCCAGTTCCAAATTAACTCCAGAGCGGTTCTTTTATGGTGAGAACGTGAGCTGACCTCGATTCGACCCAACTAACAGGTGTACGCTGCAATATTTGAGCTAAACGCCTTCCCTTAGCTAGGTATGTTTTGCATTCTGGGATGCAGCAGAGTACTGTAAACATGCATAAACTGTAGTAACTAGCCTGCTACATACAGTTTTGCCTAGGGTATTTCCCAGATAAATCCGAATGTTAGGAGGATATTTTCAATTCTCCATACTAATCCAAAACACAACACCTTCCTCCTGTATTTACTTTGGTTGATCTCACGAGGTTTGTAGTGACACATTTTTGGTTTGCTAGAAGTTTGCTTGGAGTTTTCTCTGTGTGAAAAGAAACCAAACCACAGGAAAAGCTACAAGTTTACAAACTTATCAGCTGATTCAGACCAGAGTAAATGAACTATAGGTTTGAAAACGCCCCAAGGACTCCAGAACTACGTTTTTATAAACTTCCAAACCCAAAAACTAATGGTTCAGAAAGAAAAAAAGCAATCCAGATGTCACTTTGGGGTCTCTAAGTTAAGTTAAAGAATTTCTATGCAACACTTTTTGTGTTGTAGTGGAATTTAAAAAGTTGCAACTTACATGGTCTTTGCCTTAGCTAACTACAGCAGTTTTCCTAACATGCAGGCAATATTAGCTTTCTATTGACTAACTAAATACAGGTTGTAAAATAATCCTCTGACATATTGAAAATCTAAGATTTTTAGCCACCTAAAGGAATTTGGGTAGTATTTATTTTAGTTCAGTTGCACAGTGTGGTGCAGTCTGTTTACTCCTATGGGGGGTGTCTGTCCACAGAGCTACACCTCTTCACTCTGTCTTTTTCTGTTCACCTGTCTTATTATCTCTGGTTGAATAATCTTTTATTTTGTTGATTTAAAGATGGCAAGTGCAAAAGTTAAAAATGTGTAAGACTGCACTGTTCAGTTTTGTATTTGCACTTTGCTGTTTGACTGTTTGTCTGTCAAACTGTTTGACTGAAAGTCTTATTTTTGATGACTACGTATGAGGGTTGTTCTGATGGGCTATGATCTCTGGGGATTAACTATAGTCAGAGTGCTTTTTGTTCAGCTTGTTTTCCCATTATTGCATTGATTTAAAATTATCATTGTTATCAGATTTATGTTAAATTTAATTTGCCTGGCTATAGTTTCTTGTGACACAGACAAGTGCGCCCAGAGGTTCATCCTCTTACCTCAGCCCTCTGTAATGAATGCGTGTATGGGGAGCATGCATCATTTCAAAATAAGAAAAAGACAAAAACAAAAAAATAGAAGGATGCTACTTCCTTGTGTTGCCTTGATTTTAAATTAAAGCTTAGTTTAATTGTATGTTTGTAGAGATGCTAGATTTTCTCCTCTCTCTCCTCCTTTACTTTCTGCGTCACTGTGTGTGTGTGTGTGCGTTTGAAAGAGTCCACTGTGTGTGGGGAGGCCACAGTAGTGAGTGAAGGGGAGACAGGTGAGCCATTTTCACTTATAGAAAAAGAAACTAAACACTTCAGAAGAACAACAGACTAAAAACAGAAGAAAAAAGTAAAAAAGAGCCAAAAGAGAAAATGTTATGACTTAATACCTTTCTAGGTATTCAGCTGATATCCATCCACTATTTATGGTACACTAAATTATTCATTACTGTATGTGAACAAGGCTCGCCCACTGGCAAACTCACCAGTTTGAGATGATTTGAGCTTTTTGACATGGTGTGTTATCCTGCTGGAAGCAGCCATCAGAAGATGGGTACACCGTGGTCATAAAGGGTTGGACATGGTCAGCAACAATACTCAGGTAGGCTGTGGCGTTTAAGCGATGCTCATTTGGTACTAAGTGCCCAAAGTGTGCCAAGAAAACATCCCCCACACGATTACACCACCTTCATCATCCTGAACTGTTGATTCAAGGCAGGATGGATTCATGCTTTTATGTTGTTTATGGCAAATTCTGACTCTACCATCCAAACGTGACAGCAGAAATCAAGACTCATCAGACCAGGCAACGGTTTTCCAGTCTTCTATTATTCACTTTTGATGAGCCCATGGGAATTGCGGCCTCAGTTTCCTGTTCTTAGCTGACAGAGTGACACCCAGTGCGGTCTTCTGCTGCTGTAGCCAATCTGCTTCAAGGTTCAACGTGTTGTGTGTTCAGAGATGCCCTTCCCCAGCAAACTAGCCCTTGGACTAACACATGGACTGCAGTAGGCAGCCCACAAAACTCCCTCTTGGGGGCCCAAAAAGGCAAAAATTGCTATGGACCCCACTGGGGTAGCCCACATGGGGCCCACATGGGTCTTCTGTGGGCTTGTCCATATTGGGTTTGCCCATAGAAAATCCATATAGGTAAAATGGTAAATGCATTGGTTCTCATATAGTGCTTTTCTACTCTACTTGAGCACTCAAAGCTTTTATGCAACATGTCTCATTCACACAAGCACTTTTTTCTATGTCTAAGTGCTGTCTAACATTCACACTCCAATGAACACATCGGGAGCAACTCAGGGTTCAATGTCTTGCCCAAGGATACTTTGGCATGCAGACTGGAGCCACAGCCACCCCAAAGGGAAAAACTCCTGTTCGCCCTGTGTGGGCACACCCAATTGGGGCCCATGTTGGATAAGTATGGGTTTCCCCTGCCTACACAGCCCCACAGTTCACCCACAGCTACCGACTGTGGGCCCGCACGGGCATGTTTACTGGGTCTGCATACCTTAATGGTAACATGTGGTTATTTGTGCTACTGTTGCCTTTCTATCAGCTTGAAGGAGTCTGTCTCTGACCCCTGGTATCAAAAAGGCAACTGAACTGCTGTTCTCTAGATATTTTCTCTTTTTCAGACCATTCAGACCCTAGAGATGGTAGATGGTTGTGTGGGAAAAACCCAGTAGATCAGCAGTTTCTGAAATACTCAGACCAGCCCGTCTGGCACTAACAACCAGACCATGTTCAAAGTCACTTAAATCACTTTTCTTCCCCATTCTGATGCTCAGTTTGAACTTCAGCAGGTCATCTTGACCAGGTGATTGGCTGATTAGAGATTTGCGTTAACAAGCAGTTGAGCAGGTGTTCCTAACAAAGTGGCCAGTGAGTGTATGTAATGATACCCCATAGTGTTTGAAGAACAACTGAGTTACGCAGTAAACAACAACAGATTTCCTTTCACTTAGTTTCTTAGCTTTATCCTTTCCTTCTGTTCAGTGGTCACTACAGACGCTGTTGTTGGTACATGTTGTTTTCTTTTGCGCTTAAAAAGAATAAACGCTGCTTTTCAAATTGTTTACAAAATCCAAACACCCAAGGACACAGGTTGATTGGAAAGTGGTGGCCTTAAGCCAAAAGTCCCACTGATGTTTTAAGCCAGAAAGACACTCATTTAAGTAAACTGTCTTTAAAACCTCCCTCACCAAATCCTCATCTCACTCCTTCTGCCCACAATCCCTCTCGCAGTGAAGCTTTCCTTCCGCTGAAGCACTTCATTTATTTCTTTGCTCTGTTGCCAAATGAGCAGCTGGATCAGACAGTGAGGGGGGAAAAGAGACAGCGAAAGAGGACGGTAAGAGAGAGAGAGAGATGATGATGGTGATGTTTCCAATGTTGTCTATGCATTGTAACTACAGACGGGGCTTTGTTGTATTTGCATAATGCGGGTACAGCCCTGCCTGCTGAGAAACAGTGAAGAGCGGCATCAAATACTTTTTCCCACTGTGATATCTCATTGATTTCTCTGTTGCTTGTCAATTTCATCTGGAAAAACAAATTTACGAATATATGAGAGGGAGTGGACCTTTAAAACAAAGCGGCGTGCTTGTTCTTCGGTGGGAGACAGCAGGAAGAGGAGCAGAGAGGCAATGTGATATCAGACTTTTAAACAGTTCAGTCTCCTTGAGATCAGAGACAGCTGAGAGGCAATTTAATATCCGCATGGGCAGAGCTGAGTAGAGGACGTTTTAGACGAGAGAACACTAGAGTTTTGTTCTGATTTGGTCGGCTTTTATTCCCCTCTGTTCAACCTCGTCCCACTCAGCTTCTTTCATCTTGTTCTTTTTTTTTCTATACCCGGCTCTGTTTGTTCTGTTGTGTTTGTAGCTATGTTGCAATTTATTCGCCACTCCAAGTAAAAATAAAAATCTCATGTCACAAGATTAAAATAGGTGATACCGATCATTCTCTATTCCATAATATAAAATTGGTAATTCTATATTAAGCATTAAAGACGCTTTAGTATCGCATTTATTTTTACTTAGAGGTTTTTTTCAGTACCTTTTTTTATTTATTGTGGTGAAACCTAGCAGGGTAGATATCCATCCATCCATCGATGTTCTTACCTGCTTCTTTAATTCAGGCTCGCATGGGGTTCACACAGGCACAGAAGGGCCCCAGTCAGCGTATTCAAACCCAGGACCTTCTTGGTGTGAGGCGACAAAGCTTACCACTCGACCACTGTTCATTTAGTCTGCTCTACCACCAGGCTAAATGTAATTTTTGTTCCACTGTTAGAAAAAATAAATAATGTATGAGGCAAGGATTTGAGAACTGCACAGGCTTAGGAATAAATTAGATTAAAAGGGGGCTTAATGTTTAGCCAAAGAAGTGCCCTTGCTCTGGGTATGGTAGTATTCAGCCTTGGGTTGGGCAATCAGCTGAAAATTCTGATCATCCTATCCATGACTGATAGCATCACTGCTGGGGCTGGGCGGCAGATGAGGTTAATGTGCACTTATTAGGGTAGTGCCTTCCACTCTCCATAAAACACAATGTGTGGCCCAAACAGAAAAAACCCAGTAACACACTGGCGAGAGAGAAACACACTCGGGAGTTTATTTCTCATGTTTTTGTGAATGGTGTAGCAGACCAAAATTAATTAATATAAGTCATGTCAGTGTAACAGCTAAAACACTATTAAGTTATAATATTTGCATG
>VUQS01050423.1:0-17813 GCA_015108495.1 Heterochromis multidens | reverse complement strand
CTGGGCCATGCCCTTGGTCTGGAGCATTCCAATGACCCCACTGCTATCATGGCTCCTTTCTATCAGTACATGGACACTGAGGACTTCAAACTACCTCATGATGACCTACAGGGCATCCAGAAAATCTACGGTAACTTTCCACGAGAGAATTTCTCTTTAGAGCATGAGCTGAAAGTCTGAACGAACACGTAATAAAGACACTTATGTCTTGTTTTGTTCCAACACTTCACTGAAGCTGTATAGCAAAACAATATAAATAGTGAAGCACTGAAGCTTAGTCACTTGCTTATTCAAATGCTGCTGCGTCAGTCATATTGGGTTCAATGCCAGTAAGCAGCATTTGTCAGCTGTTAAAGAGGGCAGCCAATCTGTGCTTTCAAAACAACGTGAGTCCACTAACACTGAGCCAAAAAAAGGATACATTTTCTGTGCCAAGATAAAAGGTGCAGTGGTCACAAAACTGTGAACTCAGAATTAAGTCTTTCAAAAGTTTTGACAAAGAGGAATATTAAGGGACGCAGATAAAATACATTCTGTTTTTGTCTTTTTAGGTCCACCAGATAGAGCCCCACAGCCTACCAGGCCCCCACCCACAGTCCCACCTCCTCGCTTTCATCCTCCCTCCGACCCACGTAAACACGATCGCCATGCCAGACCCCATCGCCCCCCACAGGGCGCCAAACCCTCCAACCCGAACTCCAAACCTAACATCTGTGATGGAGGCTTCAACACTCTGGCCATCCTCCGAAATGAGCTTTTTGTGTTCAAGGTAAAGTAGGTCATCAGATGGCTGCTGGTTTCAGAGCACTCTGGGATGATGATGATAAAGAGTGGTGATGATTCTGCTTTTTTTCTGTTTTTATAGGACCAGTGGTTCTGGAGGGTACGAGACAACTCGGTAGTTCCTGGCTACCCTATGCAGATCAACTACTTCTGGAAGGGCTTACCTCCCAAAATTGATGCTGTATATGAAAACAGCGAAGGGAAGTTTGTTTTTTTCAAAGGTAATAACAGCAACCACCTTTTTTCTTTTTAAATATATGGCTAAAAGGCACTGTGTGGAGTTTAACTACTAGTAGTTAAAAGTGCATCCCCTTTAAGTTTGTTGGTCCCACTCTTAGCTGTACACAGTTTGCCTAAATTATCTCTTGGTGGCATTAGGACACCAAAAAGTATAACGAAGTTGCAGTAACAAAAAATAATGTAGGTCAGTAAACATGGAAGTAAATATGATGGTGTATTTGGATCAAAGTATGTAAAGAAAAAAGCTAAATAATAAAGAGTAGGGGGCATAGTGTAATATTGCAAGAAAAGACAAGAAATTTCCCAGAAATTTACTATTTTAAAATGGTATTTTAAAAAAGGCATAAATTTACAAAAAAAGACATATTCTCTGAGATTATTAGGTCATCGATTGTCAGAATATTCAGAAAAAGTCAGAAATTCAGAAACAACCTCTTCACATAGCACTACCGCTGGCTGTCTGTTATACCTTCAGTGGCTGACCTAATCGAATTATACTTCGCAATAAAAATCAACAAAAAAGGGCTTGTGAATTTGGGCCAGAATTACCATAATTACCACACTTTGATGACGCATTGCCAAGAATTAGATTTAGAAGAAAGCAAATTAGCAAAGTGACAGCTTTTGTGTGCCTGTGCCATTTCCTGTTTATGGGTAGTGCCAGGTTGATGAGGTTGATCCAGACTTGCAAAGTGAAGCTATTGTATTGCTCTAGTATGACAATGCATGTAAAAAAAATGCTACATTTAAAATAGCCAATGCTTTTAGAGGAAGGAAATGCATTAAGATTTGTCAGGCTTATAAGAGGTACATAATGCATTTTGTGCATTTTATTGGAAAAAAAACATTTTAATGTAAAAAAAAACAAAAAAACACTGAATATAAAAAAGCTCAGTAGGTCAATTAAAAAAATATTAATTAAAAAAAAAGCTGATAATACAACAAATCTTCTTTACCCTTAACTATAATATATGTAGCAACCAGATTCCTACTAAACCACAATAGGTACTGACAAAAACGTACAAAATGTGCTTTTATTAAGTACACCAGGTAGAAACCGGATACACAGGTGTACCTAATAATGTCTGTGATTTTGACTATGAGCATATAGTATGGGATAAACAAACACGCCTATATTTTTGAGTCATTTATGAATTCTCCAGCATCCTGGAGCACACCTGGGTTAGTGTTAGTCCATGGGTGTGCTCCCATACAGTATGGGAAATTCAGACACAGCAGTAAAGCTGCTCTTTGTCTGCCTCTTTCTCACACACACACAGACAACAGTCCCAAGGCCCTAATAGTCACTAACAGTCTGCCTCTTTCAACATTTTAAAAATAAAACCCAACTATTATCCATCTTCCTTCAGTGTTTGTAGCCAATCTGTTTACCTCCAAGTTTTTATTAGCAGCAAGCCACAGACCAAGTTGGGCAGTAGCAACAATCCCACCACAACAGTGTAGTTAATTACAATAATATTTTATTGCATACGATCACTTCAAGAACATTGAAAAAGGCATGTCATATTGTGCTGAAGTAAGGATCGAAATGCAAAGACACTGAGATCAATGGAAAGTGAGCTGTTTATTAGGCTGTTAAAAGTCCAAAAGATTGATCCAAAATGAAGACAGAGTCCAAACCACAACGAAACTAAATCCAGGTAACACTGGGAAACATACAGGAAAGCAGACATGCAGGTGACAGTACGACTATTTATACTAGGACCACACGGAGGCTTAACGAGGTAAAACTAAAAGCAAGGCATGAGAGACAACAGACTATCAAAATAAAACAGGAAATAACTCACATAAGCAGAATACTAATGGTAATAAACAGGAACTGAAATAAAGAATTAAGGCTCAAGATGCTAAGGAATGTGAAAATCAAATATAAACAATGAACAAACTAAGAACCAAATTGAACATCAAATAATGAACAAGAATTCAAAGTCCACGAAAAACTAATAGACTTTAGGTCCAAGACCCAGCACCATGACAGGGCAAGCTTTACAGTAATCTTCTGTTTTACTGTAACAGTTCGGGTGACTGTGAGGTTGTTTTGCGTTCTGTATGGTAGGAGAACGGGTGCAGGTCCAGTGGAGCCATCCGTCCACCAGGCAGATTAACATGACATCTGTCACTCCATGGGATCAGAGTGCCTCATGCTTTATTTATTCACTCAGAGGGACTTAGCTGTGTGTTTGTGTGTGTATGTGTGTGTGTGTGTGTGTGTGTGTGTGTGTATTGGTGGGTTTGTGTATGTGAGTGTCTAGCTACTTACTGCACAGCAGCCCTTCTTTGCTCTGCCTGAGGCATTTATGATCAAACTGAATTAAATGCAACAATAGCTTCAATAAAATTCAACACAACAAGTCTCAGTGGAGTTACCTTCAGAGCATCATCTTGCTTATTGTATTATATATAACGCTGCATAGATTTTCCTGCTGCGCACATATTCTTTAAACAAGGTGATATCTTCTGACCTTTGAAATCACATGAACAGGAAAAAAAATCTCAATGAAAAAACAACAACACAGAAGGCTTGAATGAGCTGAAAGCTGTGGTGCTTTTTTGAACTATATTTGTTATTTTCTTTGTCCCAGTGCATTCTCACTTTGCCCGTGTATTTTAGGAAACCGTTTCTGGGTCTTCAAGGACACAACTCTCCAGCCTTCGTACCCTCAGGACATCTCGCTGTTCGGGAGTGGCATGCCCACACAGAGTATCGAGACAGCTCTCTGGTGGGAGGATGTCGCCAAAACCTACTTCTTCAAAGGAGACAGGTCTGTGCAGATTATTAGTTGTGCAATCATTTGGACAGAACTGAAATTGCTCAGAGTAAAAACACCATGTACCATGGGGACATTTGATGAATGAAATGTCTATTAATATCTTTTATTATAGTACAAACTTTTATTTTGTATAAACTTTTTACACCAATAAAATTACTCCTACATTCATTATATTTTAATTTACCTTTATGTCATGGAACGGATCCTAAAGACAAAGCAAAGCATCTTTTGTGCTTTCCTCGTCATCCACTGAGATATCACATAGCTTTTCATGGTGCACAGTTAGTTTCAGCATATGTGAATGGGATCTTTAGCACTCTGTAGGCTCACATCGTTTTTGGATATACTTTTGCACCTTTTGCAGCAGTGATGGCCTCAAGTATTCTTCAAGCCTTCAAGCTTGACAGATCTTTTCTTTTGAAAAGATTATCTCCCATTCTCCTTGGCAGATTGGTTTAAGCTCAGTCAGGTTGGATAACAAGCGTCAGAGTGAGCTCCCATTTTCTGGTCTCTCCAGAGATGCTCTTTTGGGTCCAGAGCTCTGGATGAGCCACTCCCAGACTGAGTTCTCCTGGCAAGTCTAGCCGGCATTTTCTTGGAACTATGTTTGTGGATGCTGTCTCATTAAAATGTGAATTTTTGCCTAAGCTGGACCACTTTGGAAAAGGTGCCCAGTCCCTACTGCTGAAAAGCCTCCTGACAGCATGATGCTGCCACCACTGTGTTTGACTGCACAGATGGTATCGTGGAGGTGGTGCTCAGTGGCTGGTTTCCAGCCTGAAAACATTTAGAATCATGGTGATATACTTAAGTCTTCATTCTGTAAAGTGTTGCTTGTCTGGAGCTGTTCAGGTACCTTTTGGCAAACCTCCAGTGGGCTCTCACATGCGGCTCTCATGAGGGATAGTTTGATTTGTAGTTAGCAGATTACTGAGTTTGAATGATTGAATTAAAACCAGGGATTGATTCCAAGACAACCAAATATGAGAATCTGTTGTTTATCTGTGTGTGTTGCAAGTCTTAAAGTTTGAATTTATGCCAGCATGACTCACGTGTTAAGCTGTCAAGTTAAATCATATCCTAAGAGGTCATGGGACCCTGTGGTGGGAGCTGACAAAATGCTTTGTCATGATACCATCATCCTGAACCACAAGTTGCCACATTTCAACAAACAAGACGTTCTGTCTCGAGCATGATTTTATCTCTCTCTCTCCCCGCGTGTATGACAGGGTGGTGTTTGTTCTAATTCAAAGAAATGACACTTTGTAGCAAGATTTATGTGCGTGAGCACAAGTGTATGAGAAGCACATCAATCACAGCTACTCCTGAAACAGATCTATGTGGCAGATAAACACAGAGCATGGATGATTGATTTACCACTTTTTGTGGTCATGTGAAATACTTGCTGATCATTAAAAAGTCAGATGGAAAATGACATTTGGTTGCAAGTTATAGATAGGAGTTTGTGACTGCACACAGAAATCCAGTGCAATGCCAGATTTTGGCTGTCATTATAACAAGCTACAACTATAATTTCTTTGTTTTCCTGAGGCTAAATGTTGAATTACAGTAGTGAAAATTATTGCCTTCTGAGCTTAGTGTAACTTTTAAGCAGATGAATTTATTGACCTACTGAGCAATAGACCTATTGTCAGTGTTGCAGACATGTTGCAGAGACCTGAATATCTCAGGCTAGATAAAGACATTTTATCCCATGCAGTTTAATTCTATATTACATCAATAGCCATCAATAGCGTGTAATGTATGTAACATGCACAACTGAGGAATATCGAAGCTACTGTATGATTTTAATGCCAGTGATGGTTAAGGTGACAGGGTTGTTAAAATGCCAAATTTCTTTGTGTACATGTGTTAGCATTTTTAAGTACTTGCAAGAACTCCTACACTACATAACAGGGGTCCCTAAACCTCCATATGTACTCTTTTGGTACATATGCCTGTCCTGTTGTAGATACTGGAGGTACAATGAGGATATGAGGACCATGGACCCAGGTTACCCTAAACCCATCACCATCTGGAAGGGCATCCCTGACTCACCACAAGGGGCTTTTGTGGACAACGTCAACGGTATGTTCACATTACTGACTGTAAACCCTGTTGTAAGAAATAGTAATGTGATATCAGATGCTCATAAAAGATTAAAAAAAAAGCAGGAAGTTGACTAAAGTTGTGTGTAGTTGTTTGTGTGGCAATGTGCAGTTTCTATTTGACCGCTATATAGTACTATATAAAGTAGTGCAACCAGCTGTGAAATACATTTAGAGTAAGTAAATGTGTTTTGAGTGGGCGGCTGTGGTAGCTGAATAAGACATCCTGATTCCAGCTGGAGACCTTTGTTGCATCTCTCAATCCATTACTTTGTTTTCCATCTACAGTATCTCTACACTGTTAAACAAATACAAAATGTCAACAAAAGTCTTTAAAAGACTGCCTATGTCCCTAAATCCCTCGACCCAGGTTTCACCTACTTTTACAAAGGAAAGGAGTACTGGAAGTTCAACAACCAGCTGCTTCGTGTGGAGCTTAACTACCCGAGGTCCATTCTGAGGGACTTCATGGGCTGTGACAGCCTACCTGCTGACCCTGACTGGGACTGGAGCCCCACGGTGGTAGAGGAGCGCCACTATGACAACGGTGACGCGGACGTTGTCATCAAACTAGACAGCGCTGGAGGTACAGAGAAAGCGGTGGCCATTGCTATCCCCTGTGTTCTGGCGCTGTGCATGATGGTCCTCCTCTACACTGTTTTCCAGTTCAGGAGGAAGAGCACGCAGCGCCACATACTGTACTGCAAACGCTCCATGCAGGAGTGGGTCTGAGGGATTGTTACTGCACTGTATAGAGAGGGTTGTGAAGCTCTGATAAAGGTCTAGTTATTGCTTGAAGCCCTAAGTACAGTATTGGGAGCACTGTAAAGGGTACAGCACATGAGGTTTGCCATGTAGGCAGATTTCAGAACTGCTCGAACTCATAACATGCAAGCTGCAGAGAAGTGAAACGATCAGCAGAATTCAACGGAAGACGATGCTGGAGCCACACCTATGTCTAACTAATATGTATGTATCAGCTTTGACTTTTTCTGTATCTTGGAATGAACTCAATTAAGTGAGACAGAGTTAAGCTTGTGTAAGTGGGACCTTTGTCTATCCCCATCTCTGCACGCCACTTAAAAAGCCCCAAGCACTAACTTCGGTGGACAAATTAGATATAGGCTTCTACTTTACTTTCATTTCTTAATTAAATTGCCCTGAGCTATGCTTTCCTTAATTTAGGGTCCCCTGTAAAAGATTATTCATTGTGTTGAGGACTCATACACGAACCAAATATGACCTTTTCTTCCAAAGAGGATTACTGCTTGATGTGTTGTTTTTGATGGGATATTTTTCCTCCGTGGATCAAACTTCGTGGACCATACTCTGATTTTCTTTTGCCATGTCTATTCATATCCACCCGTCTGCTCACTAATCTGTTGGGATAAGACGCAGCCGTTAGAGGTAGAAATTCAAGACTGTTGTGGAGTCTATCTCCAAAACAGGGGCCAAAAAAACCTCTCTGCAATATTTATGAGACTGCCTTAATCACACATTGCTTAAATTTCCCTTTGCTTTCTTTCTCCATTTCTCTGGTCCAGAAGTTGGATACTGAGTGACACAGTAGGAATATAAACAGTCCTTACAGGCATTAATTACTGCCCAAACATTAAAGCAGTATTTGAGGACAGTTTGATCCACAAACAGGTTTATCGTTCTTGAAATGTGCTAAGCTGTGCCTGGTAGGAAGTAGGCTATCAGCTTTCATTTACTCCATCACCTGAGTGTATGAGAGAGGAAGAGGTTTGTTGTATACTGTAAAAAAAAAACAAAAAAAAAACAAAATCAGTGAAAAAGGGAAAATGTACTGGTAATTTTCAGCCAGTACATTACCTGTTTCCAAAAATGGTAAATGCTAAAAATTCAATGGATGGTTAAAAAATACAGAAAAAAAAACATCCGTAAAAAATTAATATGGAAAATACCTTCATTTTAAAACTGTGCATTGTACTGCATTTTTACAGATTGTTTTTACAGCATAGGTGTGAGGCAAAAGAGGGTAATTACCCACATTATATACGTACTGTACTGTAGTATATTGAACAACTAACATCCTGCATTCTTTTTACCTGCCGAGTTTGGATAACAGTACTCCAAACAGCATTAGTCCATATATTTTAACAAGCTTTACAAATCCATGTTTTTTTTGTTTTTGTTTTTTTGTGTACAAGGTTTGTAAGTTTGCATATAATATTTCATATAGAACAGGGCACAAAAGAGGAAAATAACTACATCCGCCTGTTTTTGTTTTTTTAAATGAAACATATTTCTTAATAGAAGCAAATAATCTTTGCATCTCTACTTACCACAAGCACAACACGCTTGTATTAGTGACCAGTGCTGTTGCCCAGATTGCCCCATCTTCTCACTACTTTGTGCAAAAAGGTTTGATGCACAGCACTGCTGTAATAAAGAAAATATGTCTAAACATTCAGAGGAATTAAATAGCAGAAATAAAGTAACTAACATTTTTTGGATATTTGAAAAACACTTAACCAGTTTTGCCTGTGTTTTCAATAACAGAACCAGGCTGTTTTATGCAATCTAACTCTTAACTAACCACTATACAAACACTATGTTACATTAACAATTTACTAATCCCAGTTTTTAAAACTAATAAAAAAATTCAATTAACGGGAATATTGGAAAAACAAAACCATCAAAATCTAATCTAAAATATTTGTCATATACAGTATAATATGTGTTGTTTTATGTATCCATAGTACATATAAAACTCTTATGAATTTAGAAAACAAAACAACATTAAACGACAGGCTCTCTTTGAGGTGAGATGGAGCCAAACTGAGCAAAAGCTTTTCTATCACCATATAATGTGTTATAAATGCAATACACCCTGGATCCTAATTAATATGTTGTCTTGCAGTTGCCTTTGGTCTGCCATACATGTAACGATGTGGTTGTGTGGTGTTTCATTTCTCAGAGTTTGCCAGATGATCTGTCAGCATTCATGATGTGATTTCAGTTGTTTTTGCTACTCTTTTACTTGAAATGGTCATCAGCACCAACTGTACAGGACATCTTACATAACCCTCCACTGATATTGAGGCAATGCCATTTTATAACATATCAGATAGGGAATTTTAGATTTAAAATGTTCTTATCTTTTAATGATCTACTGGAGGGTACATGTATGGAGCTGTGATTGATGGGTTAAACCTTTATTCATCATAATTTGTAACAGGTAAAAACTTTAATCTTAAATAAGGGCAATGCATGCCGTGGTTAAACTAAGATGTCATTCTTGGATCATCCTTGTACCAGTCTTTCCCTCAGTATTTAAACGAACTGGCTGATCAGAATTGCATTTTTCTGCTGAAAGCATTGGCAGTCATGCTATATGATCCATGTAAAATGACTAGCTTCCTTATCTGTCCTTGCTGTTCCGGTTTTCGTGTGACAGTCAAAAATTATGAAAGAAAATGTAAAGAAAGGGGCAGCTTTGCTTTCCTGAAGCAGTGCTAAATCGCTGTGCACATCAGTCCATGTTAATCCATGATCACTGTAACTTAAGGTTGAAGCAAAAGCCTTTGGCTCAGTGTCGTGTATGATGTCTTATCAGTTTGTGTGTTCGTGGTGAGGGTCTGATACTCTCTGAGGGTCTCCAGAGAGTATGAAGTGAGGCAGGTCAGTACTGTATTTATTGCCGTATTTATTCCTGTGTGCTCAGAACCTCAACTCTTGCATTGCATTGTACTGAGGGCAAGAAGCTGTCAATAAAATGGGTTTGAAATGCAATATTTTTTTCTAGTCTCACAGCTACCAAGTAATCCTCCTCCTTCTGTTACTGCCTCAGCAACAAACCATTCATTTGGTGCAAATGTTTTTCCATCTTTGAGAGGGAGACCAAATATTTGAAGGTTACAAACTCTTCAGCAGTCTTTGTCATACATCATGTGAACTACTGGACTTTTCTTTTTTAGATATGTGAAAAGCAGGAGGTCTCAGTACGTCAACATGTCCTTGGTTGTCCCCAGACTCCTGAGTGCTTTTTTTAAAGTCTGCCTTGACACATGCTGCTAAGCATTAGGGCTAATTTAGAGTGTCATTAAAGGAAGTAGATGGGGCTGATTAGACAGCAGTCATTACACCAGAGAGGCAAGAGATGAGAAGCATTTTGCAGTCACTGCAGTCTAGATGTGATAGACAGATACAGTAAATGCGGTATATACTCCAAGGCACAGTGTATAAGAAGTAAACATTTGGCATATAATGTATATATAAGCCAGACTGTATACTGTTTCCTTCAGGCAGTTTTGTTTTTAATCCATCCATTTCATGGATAAAGAACATGCTGTGTGTTGTAAATAAAACAAGTGCATAATGAATGTGTCCTTTTATCATGCTCTCACACAAACATAACCCATCTCCTTATTAAAGCGACAGCTTGATACGGCACTAACACGGGCAAGTTTAGATCCAGCATTAAAGGACACTTTATTTGGATTGATTTTTGCACAAGATATATTTAACACAACTGGAAATGAACAGTGAAAATAGCCATGAAGAATATAAACTCAATGTTTTCAAGCTTTCAGGCCTTGATTTTGAGAAGATAAAATATTTTACATCACAGAGAAAATATTTCTTTTATTTATATTGTAAGGCAACTATCACTAAATCCCTGATAGTGACACATAGAGTATAAGGTAGCCTACTCAGCATGCAAGAGTTCATGCAGATCTCACTGTAGCCTTTTATGTGGCTCTGTCCACTTTCTTTAGGAAGTGCAGAAAATGTATAAATTTTATGTAAATGTTAAAGGTAAATCTTAATGAAGTTAGCTGCTTATTTTGTTGGAATTTAAAAATTCAATTTCATAAGCATCCTTCCTGTTCGTGTGAAGACTGACAAATATTGGACACAAGAATGACCTCATTTCTATCCATGTCCTGATTTTAGGAAGTGGACTGACCGGAGCCGCTGGACTAGGTTAGGGTCTCACCACTGGTAAAGCTTAACAACCTCCAGTGTTGACTTGACCAATGAGGGTATGATTTTGTTAATAAAACATGTCTGTCTTTGATATACACAGTAGTTTACAGTTTACATAGTAGTATTTGGGTGGTGTGGCGGTTAGCACAATTGCTTCAGAGCAAAAAGGTACTGGGTTTGAATCAGAGTTAATATAGTTTTGTATTTTCTAATTAGTTTTTATTTCATTTTGACTTTTTGTTTTTAATTCTGTTTACTTTTAGTTAGCTTCCAGTGTGGATTTTCTTATTTCAGTTTGTTTTTATTATTTGAAAATGTTTAGTTTTAGTTTAGTTTTTATTAGTTTCAGTGTTCGTTTTAGCCGATTTAAGTATTATTATATTTAGGGCAAATGTCAGAGGCAAGATTTAGGAAAATCAGTACAGGTATTAGAATAAAAACAGAACTTTTTGAAAGCAATTGACTATATTTATATAAACACGTCCCTTAATGCCCCATCAGGCAAGTTGTAATACATTTTTTTCTTTTACCAAACTAACAGTTACTAAAACTAAGGATATTTCCTCTATATTTTTATTTTATTTTAGCTAGTTTTCCAAGTTCACAAAATAATTTCAGTTAGTTTTAATTTTTTTCAAAAGTCTATATTTTATTTTAGTTAATTAAAATGTTTTTTCACACCTTGTTTTAGTTTTTAGTTTAGTTTTAGTTAACTATAATGACCTTGGTTCAATCCACCAGCTGGCTGGATCCTATCTGGAGCCTTGTGGAATTTGCCTGCGTGGGTTCTCTCTGGCTTCCTCCCACAGTTCTTAGGTTAACTGGTGATTCTAAAGTGGCTGTAGGTGAATGGTTGTTGGTCCCTATATGTGACTGCAGACCTGTCCAGAGTGTCCAGAGTGCGTGTCTCCCAATGACAGCTGAGATAGGCTCCAGCCACACCATAACCCTGAACTGGATAAGCAGAAGAAAATGGATAGCTGGATGGATAGTAGCATATACTCTAGCCTAATAAATACTGTATACACCACTGTCTATAGACTGAGAAAAAAAGAGATTTAAAAAAAAGTTTGAATCTATCACATGAAGCATCTTCATTGTTCTCAGTATGTTTATTGTTGTTTCTTTTAAATTAGAAATGAGAACACTTTAAAAGAAAATTGAAAAGATTTTTTCTTTAATTTTTTTTAACTTTAATAATAACATTTATTTTTCATAAAAAGTAAATGTTCTTTTATGTTTTTTATATTCCTTTTATGAAAAAAATCCATAAAAGGATTTTTTTCAAAGGTTTAACTACAATACAGTATGTCATATTTATTACTGAAAGACCCAACTCATATTGGTGCATGTTGACTACTGGTCCATGAGTGGCTTTCATTTTTAGATTAGAAATCTTGCTTTGAAGTGTTTTGAAGTTTTGAAGTGAGCTTAGAAAAACATTACCTTACCAAGACAGTACATTTCACACTTACAACTACTTTCCTGGGTGAATTCTTCAAATTATTATATATATATATATATTATGAATTAAACTATAGTAATATAATAATTAAATATTTATAGCAATATAGTTAAATTATAGTTAAAAAAATCCTGCTCACCATTAAAACTGTATAGCAGTGTAATTAATGTTAACAGTTTAAATGGAGTACAGGTCACAGGAGCTATGAAACAAGCCACTCCCCTTCTATTGTGCAACTCTAGTGCCCTTATGGCACCTTCTCCAACACCCCTCACTAAATACTCAAACCAGACTAAACAGTCTCAATTATCATTTCCTTCACAACAGACGGACTTCCTTCCTGTACCTTGCCTGTGCTCAGAGGTGACCCTCTGGTATTTGGACTGTCCCAGAGACAGTTCTCTGGGACAGGGAACTTAGTCTGTCCGGACCGAGGCCTATGGGTACAGGCCCTGCCACCAGATGCTCACCTCTGCCAGAAGGTGTCCCAGTTTCCAGAAGAAGCTCTGCACATTTTAAACTGATTAATTAGCGCTCCCAAATTGCTCATAGTGCACTGATGGGGCACTGCAAGGACACACAAAACCCCTCTAACACAATAAGACAGCTGGGGAGGAAGTAAACATGTCAGCCCCGAAAAAAACAAGCAGCCTTCAAGCAAATCAGCAAGACACAGTACCTCTCAAGGTTTTATTACATTTGGGCCTGTTCGCATCTGAATATCACTTACATCAGTGCTGTGGGTGTAATTCTTTAAAAGGAATAAACAAATACTGCATGACCTGGTTTCACTTTCTGTGGTGGGAGACTGTTTATGTGTTTGCATGTTTGTGTGACTGCTGGTATTAGGAGATGTATGAATGGAGATGTGTGTGGCTATAATAACCATGGCTTGTCATGGCTATGCTGTGTGAAATCACACAATTATTTGATTTCACAGTAGGACAGTAGTTACTGACAAAAAACATGATTTCATTTAGCTTTACATCTTATGATTCATCAGTCTGGGGAGACATGTTTAACTTTATAACAAGGGATACTTTTAAGTTATATATATAGTCTGCTATAAAGTTGTTGTTTTTTTTAATTTAGTGTCTTTTGCAATATTTTGTAAAAAAAATATTTAAAGTTACTGATGAACTGTTTCACTTCTTCTGGTTGATGTATTTCCTCTGTCAGCTTTTTACCTATTTATATAAGAAGGCTTTACACTATTTTAAATAATGACAACATGTAAATAGATCACTAATACCTGTTTATATGTTTAGGAATTGCAGGACTGATGTGTGGACTTTCACTTTTTGTGCATTCACAACGTAGTAGCCCATTTGTATTTAAACATGATTACAAATTCAGTGGAGAGTCCACTGAAGAGCACCCTGGGCTCCAGACTAAAATTGTAAAATGTTAATCTTACTGTGTGGTTTGTGCAAATTTAATGTGTTACAAACTCATTTTCATCTTCCGTCATGTGCTAACCCTGTGACAGACTGGCGACCTGTCCATCGTGTTTTCTGTAACAGCTGGGCTAGGCTCTGGCCCCACAGTGACCTTGAACTGGATAAATGGAAGAGCATGGGTGGATGGATGGGCTACCTGGCTGAGCAGGTAGCCCATATGCTGATTCTTTAAATCGGTTATAAGTACTACTAAAATTATTAGTAAAAGAATTACATAAAACCCACCATAATTTATCCTTTATAAATACTGTTTTGCACACGTTTGCCCGTGAGAAACTTCACTTCAAATGAATAATGCCCCTTCTTCTTCTTGTTAGTTTTTTCTGTGTTAATAACAGTAACACGGCTGTGAAAGCTGTGTATAATTGCTGAGTTTAAAAAAAATTTACGCCACAGTCAGAGTCACAGGTGCATGTTACCTTCCCTTATCAAAGGTGCCTAATTAGAAAAAGGAATATTTGTGTTCTTCCCCACACGAGGATGACAGAGCAGGGACACCTTTGATCACAGCACAGACACGATGCCTATAAATCAGTTGGAATGGGATCTTTTTTTAAACACACAGAGTCAGGAGTAAAAAATACAAACAGCTACATGATGACTGTTGACCCTAACAAGAAAGTCTTTCTCATTTTCTTATTAAAATTAGTTATTAAATACAATAGTGCACAGTAAATTTCACCTAGGAAATGGGCCCTCTAGACTTCTCGTCTCATGCATCCAGATCATTAAAGAAAAAAGAAAGAAAAGGGAACAAATAAAGAGATTTTTGTCTGTAGAGCTAATCTTAGTCAAGTCATTTGCATGATTAATTTAATCTTTTGGCAACAACGCCATGAAAATGTGAAACTGCCCTGTCTCAATAAAATCAAATGACAATAATTTGTCCAAAATACTGAGGAAAACTTTAAGATGCAATAGCCATTTATTCGGGAAATTCACAGTTAGGCTTGTTTGTTTATAGGTCATGCCTAAAAGTGCAAAATGATGGCAGAAAGACACATAATTCAGAGGATCCGCCTGTAATTGCCAAACCTTCCCACGAGTAATGAAACTGTCAGTCTAAATGGAGATGCATGGTTTCTATGTTGATGTTGTATTCAAACATGGGTTAACTGCTATTTCACAAATAAGATAAATGCTTTGATAAATACACTGCTCGAAAAAATTAAAAATCAAAGTGAAAAAATGATGCTTCAGGCTAGTCCATTTTGCCGAAATTTCATTGCAGCAACTTAAAAATGGTACTCTGTAGTTTGTATGGCCCCCACGTGCTTGTACGCATGCCTGACAACGTCGGGGATCCTAATGAGACAACGGATGGTGTCCTGGGGGATCTCCTCCCAGATCTGGACCAGGGCATCACTGAGCTCTTGGACAGTCTGATGTGCAACCTGGCGGTGTTGGATGGACCGAAAAATAATGTCCCAGAGGTGTTCTATTGGATTTAGGTCAGGCGAGCGTGGGGGGCAGTCAGTGGTATCAATTCCTTCATCCTCCAGAAACTGCCTGCATACTCTTGCCACATGAGGCCAGACATTGATGTGTACCAGAAGGAACCCAGGACCCATTGCACCAGTGTAGGATCAGACAGTGGGTCCAAGCATTTCATCCCAATACCTAACGGCAGTCAGGGTGCCGCTGCCTAGCCTGTAGAGGTCTGTGTGTCCCTCCATGGATATGCCTTCCCAGACCATCACTGACCCACCACCAAACCAGTGCTGAACAAAGTTACGGGCAGCATAACGTTCTCCACAGCTTCTCCAGACCATTTCACGTCTGTCAAATGTATTCAGGGTGAACTTGCTCTCATCTGTAAAAAGCGCAGGACACCAGTGGTGGACCTGCCAATTCTGGTATTCTATGGCAAATGCTAATCAGGCTCCACAACGCTGGGCAGTGAGCACAGGGCCCACTAGAGGACGTCTGGCCTTCAGGCCACCCTCATGAAGTCTGTTTCTGATTGGTTGGTCAGAGACATTCACACCAGTGGCCTGCTGGAGGTCATTTTGTAGGGCTCTAGCAGTGCTCATTCTGTTCCTCCTTGCACAAAGGAGCAGATACCGGTCCTGCTGATGAGTTAAGGACCTTCTACGGCCCTGTCCAGCTCTCCTAGAGTAACTGTCTGTCTCCTGGAATCTCCTCCATGCTCTTGAGACTGTACTGGGGGACACAACAAACCTTCTGGCAATGGTACATATTGATGTGCCACCTTGGAGGAGTTGGATTACCTGTGCAACCTCTGTAGGGTCCAGGTATCACCTCATGCTACCAGCAGTGACACTGACCCTAGCCAAATGCAAAACTAGTGAAAAAAAGAGTCAGAAAAAATGTCAGTGGCCTCCACCTGTAAAACCATTCCTGTTTTGGGGGTTGTCTCATTGTTGCCCCTCTAGTGCATTGTTGTTAATTTCACCACCAAAGCAGCTGAAACTGATTAACAACCCCCTCTGCTACTTAACTGACCGAATCAATATCACAGAAGTTTAACTGACTCGATGCTAAACTCTGATTAAAAAGTGTTCCTTTAATTTTTTTGAGAGTGTATATGTGTTTTTGGTTCTTGTTGGTTAGACATCAGTTTTTCTTCAGCCCTTTCTTGTTAAATGATTTGAGCCTTGCTTCGGCCCCTGAATGGCCAGTGATTTGCCACTCTTCACAGGAAAACTATACATTCTGTGTTTTTCAGTGGTCATTGGTGACTGTGGCTCATGTGGTGCTTTAAAGACTGAACCATTTAAAATGCACAATTTTTCAAATATTGGGAATATTAACCAAATAAGGCAAAACCATAATTAACTTTATGAGGTGTGTTAGTCAGTTTTGCCAGTGTGTCAGTAGTTGGATGAGTGATCGAATGTTAGGTGTGCAGTGTTGTGTAGGGTAAAAACGAGAATAACCAGGCCGAAGCCAACCAAACAAATAACATGGTGCTGAGTGAATGGAGAGAGAGAAAAAGCTGAGACAGCTGGCTCCTAAATGCTCCAGGGAGACTGGCCAGGTGCTCCCAGTTGTATTAATTAACCCCGCCTACCAGGAACCTGCAAGACAGCACAGAGGGACAAACAGGGGAAAACACAGCAGGCCCTGGCCAAGGCAGAGGGCCATCTCACATGTGCTGGCATTACAGGGATCACTATGTTCAGTTCAGGATTCTTTTCACCAGTGGGCTCATCACTGGGACTTGTGAAGAAAATAAGGACAAATAATCTTTAACAACAATTATGATCTCACTGATGAATTGATAAAGTTAGGTCAGCCACTGGAATAAAAAATCTATTTATTTATTTTTCAAATTTGATGTACTGCATCTGAGCATAACATATGTTTTCTGGTTTTGCAGTTTATGTCTGTTTTGTTGTGGTCTCTGTATTTGCAGTATGTATAAGTGCTGGTACTGGTTAAAAAAAGCAATAAATTACATTTTCACTTTCACTTAAAGTGCACTTTATGTCCAGCAGTTTAACTTTAACAATTTAACATTACAGTATAGTGTAATGTACAGAAGAAGATCTTCTGTGGTTTCCTTTCCAAATTTAATGAGCTGCAGCTGATACTGCTACAGAGACAAATACAAAAAGGCAAGCTGGGGTTTCACACTATGTCTATATATATACAGACATAGTCTGAAATCCCAGCTTGCCTTTTTGTGTGTGTGTGTGTATATATATATATATATATATATATATATATATATATATATATGAATTTTGGCCCACTCATCTTTGCAGAATTGTTGTTATTCAGCCACACTGGAGGGTTTTCAAGCATGAACCGCCTTTTTAAGGTCATGCCAAAGCATCTCAATCGGATTCAGGTCAGGACTTGACTAGGCCACTCCAAAGTCTACATTTTATTTTTCTTAAGCCATTCAGAGGTGGACTTGCTGGTGTGTTTCAGATCATTGTCCTGCTGTAGAACCCAAGTGCGCTTAAGCTTGAGGTCACGAACAGATGGCCGGACATTCTCCTTCAGGATGTTTTGGTAGACAGCAGAATTCATGGTTCCA
>VUQS01050406.1:0-17252 GCA_015108495.1 Heterochromis multidens | reverse complement strand
CTTTCTGGGGAAAACCTGGTCTTGTTAGGAGAGACGGCATCCATCCCACTTTGGATGGAGCAGCTCTCATTTCTAGAAATCTGGCCGAATTTATTAAACCCCCCAAAACGTGACTATCCAGAGTTGAGACCAGGAAGCAGAGTTGCAGTCTTACACACCTCTCTGCAGCTTCTCTCCTCCTGCCATCCCCCCAAAACCCCATCCCCATAGAGACTGTGTCTGCTCCCAGACCATCAAAAAACAAACCAAAAATCAGCAAAAAACTATTTAAACATAAAAATTCCCAAAGAAAGAACAATATAGCATCTTCAGCTGCACCAAAGAGTAAAACTGTTAAATGTGTGAAATTACTTTGTTTTACTTTGATAATGCACATGAGACAAGAGACTATGTTCAGTTTTTCTTCCCCTGTCTCGTTATGTCTAATTTGTTCCTGCTGTGTTCCCCAGTTGTCTCCTCTCCTCTTATCACCCTCAGGTGTATTTATTGTATGAGTCTTCCTTTGTCCTTTGTCGGATTGTCTGCTTTGTTCCTCAGTGTTTCCTAGGCTAATTTATGTACTTCAGAGTTTTCAGTTTTGTATTCCATGCACAGTTTCTGTTCCCCATATTTCAGCCAAATAAATGGCTCGCCTTTAGTTAATTTAATCTTGCCTCCATGCGTCTGCATTTGGGTCCTCATGGCTACTTACCAGTCTGCTTCACCTGCAGACCTTGACACAACTGGCCAATAACCTGTCTCTCCACAACATGGAAGCTCCTCTTAGGCATCATAGCAGCCAAGTTGAGTAGGCACAGGAGTCAGTACATGAGCAAAGTTATTAAGAGAAAGCCTTATAATATTAAAGAGGTAACCTCAAAGATCATCTTAACAATATCGGGCTGCTTTTGCTTTAATGATGCACCTATTCATGCCAGTAAAAAATGTAGCCTATTTAGTTTAATTTGTAAACCTCTAGGTTTTACTACACCAGATGTGTTTCATCAAGAAACATTCATCAGGAAGAATTTCTCCCCATGTTCAGTCACATACATTATGGCTGTTCTCACATAATTTTGAACTGAACTTTCTTTAATACATGAATCACCTGCAATGAGTGTGGTTTTGGAGACAGCCAGAGCCAACACTGACCACCAATACGCAGTTATTGAAGGGATGAGGGTAAAGACCAAAACGACATACCCAACAATTCTCCACTGATTCCTTCTTCATCTTAAGATGATCCATGTTGTAACAAGTTAGAAAGTTTGATAGCTGTCTCAGTACTGTAAGTCACTATTGACAGATATCATCATCCTCATCCTCATCCTCCTCCTCCAGTGGCATACAGAGCAGTGTATGCTAGAGCACGTCATGTGATCACGTGATGTGATGGACAACACGTAGTTGACTACGCCACACCCCTTGCTGTACAGAAGTAAACAGTGTGGGGAGACCTAAGCCTAACCCTAACCGGAGAGGAGGAGGCGGAGCTGGGAGCGAAAGAACCACCTCAACAAATCTGGACATTATGACTCCGCCCTCCGTCTGCATTCGGGAGTGGGGCGGCCGAATGACAGTTCATCAGTACACGAAATCATTTCATTCTTAACTGTGGAATAAGAGAAGCGCAATAGGCTGATGCCTGGAGTTTGAGTTTTTTTTTTTTTTCTGTTTTATTATGTTTTCTGTTTTGAATTTTCCTGGAGAGGATATCAGGACTTCTGAAGTTTGAAGCCGCTTTTCTTCAAGCTGAACGTGACTTAAGCTTTGCGCCACTTTATTCCTGCACACATTTAACCGCTAAGACGCTTTGTGAACGTGTACTACATCTTTCTTTTAAAAAAACCGCTGAAAGCATGGGATATCGTTGCAGCTGGAATTGGGAGCCTTCGAAGAACACAATGTAACGCAAAGGTACAGTGAGCTCTACGTTGTCTTTTAATTGACTGACACTGTTTAATACACTCTTAGAAAAGTGGAAGATAACACAACAGAGACTGAGTCATTGCCTTTCAGAGTGTGTTGTTTTCACAGGAGCAGGGAACACGCCAGGATACGATGTACACTATGATAGTCACCACGCAAAAAGCGACAATCAACAGTATCAACCCAAGTCAGTGTGGTCGGTTTTTATTCACCTTCACAGCTCCTGACACACTTTGACTCAGCAGACGCTTCAGTTTGTGCGTCTTGTCAAAGTCATTTTTATAAGTCATGTATTATAAGGATAACATTATAGCGTCAACCAACTATTAACTAAAATAAATAACATTATTTAACAGAAAGAGACTTTGTTCCTTTGGTCACATCTTACTTAGTTTAAAATGCCAACTACCAAATATAAACCAACTACTCTGACCAGCAATATTTTCATTAGAAAAAGTTGAGTATTAATACATTATTATTATTATTATTGTTATTGTTATTGTTATAACTAGTAGTAGTAGTAGTTTGGATTAACTAGATAACATAAAAGGAGATACCACAACAAGCCTACAGGATGTGTGCTTTTTTTTTTCTTAACATATAAGTTGAAAGCAAAAAAGCCTTTATTCTGTCTTTGATGGCTATGAATGGGCCCTCTGTAGAACATCTGTCTGTCAGACACCCCTTTTGATTTCTTATTAAAGTGCTTTCAGATTAGTATAGCTTCTGCATTCCTGCTAAGGAAATCTCTGCTCTCTGAACTCCATTCAGTGTTTGTCTCAAGCTCTTTTGGCTACAGCTTTAAAATGACCTCATTATGAAATAATGTGATTGCTTTTACATGTAGAGGCTGCCATCCACACTGCACTGAACATTCTCAACCTGCCATCTTTAGGAACTACACACAAGTGATATTTAGTTGAGCAGAACCTCTGAAATATGTACACTATGATTATGAACATATTGTATATGAAACCACTCAAACACATTTCACTGCCACATGTAACATGTCTCTGATGTCTTACCACGGTCAGCACATTGTGGGCTTCACGAGGAAAAAAGAAACAAAAAACGAATCTGCAACGCACTAGTAACTACCAGTAACAACATCTTAGTAACTACCTGTAGTAAGTAGAGACATTGTTTCTTTTTTTTGTTTGTCCCACTGTTTCACTGTTCTGTTTCAACTTATGTGTAAAGTGTCTTAGCTCAATTGTTGCTCTTGTGAATTAGCACTATATATGTAAATAAAATTTAACTGCGTTCTGCTGAAAACTTTCAGTGTTCATGGTCAGAGTTAGGTTACATTAAGTATAACAGAGATGAATTTGAATTTAAGCTGATGATGCTTAGATTCATTCACTGAAATCCACCTTTATATTAACTGTATACTGTCTAGTATAAAGAGTATAAACAGTATACCGCCTCAGCTGCACTCGTAGTGAAAGCCTAGCACAGAAGCAGCGCAACCACAAATCAAGCAAAACAAGCCTCAGATTCTCAGCTGCTCTCTTGATCACAAGTCATTTTTGCAAATTTTTTTTGGTATTAGAAGTGACCATATTGAACAATTTGGGGTGGTTCTCAGCTAACTGGCTCAAAAAACCAACATGGCAGCCACAAAATGCTGAACTTGAGGTTTAAAAACATGGCTTCACACAGTGCGGTGGCATGAGAAGCAAGAAATATTCCCATTACTTAATTAACATTACAGCAGGAAGGGACCAGTATGAACAAGAGAAAAAACTGCTGCAGATAAAACCTTTTTGTATGTACCTACATGTATATTGTTTAAAGGATGTATTTTTGAACTATTTTTAAACCCCAACAAAATGTTATATAGCTTCATATCATATGGCATGTGATAAAATACCGGTATGAATTTTTACGTGATACAAAAATGTCATATCATGATATCACTGCTATCAATGTCATGCATTTATGTTCCAGCAGTGAGACAAGCCCAGGCATGTCTGAAAGCAAGAGCTGTGTGTCAGCCTCCAATTTTATTTATATAGCGCCAAATCACAACAACAGTCGCCTCGAGGCACCCTACAATAATACAGAAAAAGTCCAACAAACACACGACCCTGTATAAGCAAGCACTTGGCGACAGTGGGAAGGAAAAACTCCCTTTTAACAGGAAGAAACCTTGAAACCCCCGAACCAGGCTCAGGGAGGGGCAGCCATCTGCCGTGACTGTCAGAGTAGTAAAAGGGAGATACTTCAACACCCTCCAACAAAGCACAGTACTTTGCAAAATATTGAAGAAAACTGTTCCCGCTTAAGGTGGAAACAACAAATGCCTCTTTTCCACTAGTACCTACTTGGATCGAGTCAGCGCGACTCGACTCGGTTTCGGTGGTTTTCCATTATAATTGAGTACCACATCAGCGTGGGTGGGGTCGTTATAGCAACGCGTCCCGAAAGTCACGTGACTTTATTTATATTAGACACAAACACACAACAATGGAGGACATGGAGGCGATGGTATACCTGCGGCTTGGTCGATGGCTTTTTGTCAGACTCAGGGTCGGCGAGATGAAACACGGTGTTTGTGTGTAGCCATTTCCCTCGTTGCCAGGTTTCAAAAATGGCGGGTCTGAATTGTGAAGGAGTCGCTATAATGACTCATCCAGTGATGTCCCTCCCTGGCCAATCAGTGACATGCAGTCTGTTGACGTCACATTTTGGGATTGCCTCAGATCGCTTGGAACCCCAGCCAAGCAGGTACTAAAAAAGTACCTGGTACCAGGTACTACCACCTAATGGAAAACCCTAAAAACCGAGCCAAGTCGAATCGAGCCGAGCTGAGTAGGTGCTAGTGCAAAAGGGCTAAAGCACACTTCACCACTTTCACCACACTGAATACAACCAGGCTATGAAGTAGGGGTGGGTAATATAGCCTCAAAATTATATCACAATATTTCAATGAAATTTACAATAACAATATTTTTGAAAATATAGAAAAAAACCCCGAACTTTTTATCGGTGCTTGCAGCTCCAGACAGCAACATTTCTAAGTAAGTGAAAGGCATTTTCCATCCTTCTCTTCTAATGAGTTACTGTCCTTAACGACACACTGCCTAATTTGAAATGTGAATCTGTTGAAACAAGGTGCCAACAGCAGCAGTGTTATATCCAGTGACACAGCATAAATCAAATGTAAGCACAAAAGTAGCTTAGGTCATTTTTTTCCATGAAAATTTAAGTAAAAGTATAAAATAACTTAACACACTAGCACAATATTGTCATATAATAAAACAAAAATATTTTCTACCTGGGATGTTGCATCTCGGGTTGCGCTTTTTTACCACCTGCTTAAAGCCCTGTTCTTCCACCATGTAACTGCATCAGTAATTTCAATCTACCATTTGCTCTTCCTGTCATATGGAGCGCAACTAGCGAGTGCTCCAACAGCGTTTGGTAGAGTCATGTGTTTTCATTTAGATCACACATTACCCGCTCCTAGTATCTCCTCTTTTGTAGCCTGGTTTTACTCATCTGTGTTTTTGCCTCAGGTGGTGAAACAAGTTTGTTATTTACACCTTAACGGAAACAGTTTTCTTGCCCGTTTTTCAAAGTACTGTCCTTTGTTGGAAGTTGTTGAACTAGCCCCCTTTTAGGTACTAAATTGTTGGGAGACTGACACATGGTTCTTGCTCTCAGACATGCCCAGGCTTGTCTCGGGGGAATGGAAATGCGTGGCATTGCTATAGCAATCATATCACGATATGACATTTTTTTTTTAAATATGTAAAAATGTATACCAGTATTATTGCGGACAATATGATATGGCACAGCCCTACAATGAAGGAGGAGATACTAGCAGCTGGTGATGTGTGATCTAAATGTAAACACATGACTAAACTGAGCACCGCTGGAGTACTGGCTAGTTCCACTTGCTAGTTCCATTTTATGTGACAGGAAGAGCAAACAGTAGATGGAAATTACTTATATGCTTGCATAGTGTATAAGCAGGGCTTTAAGCAGCTGGTTAAAAAATCTCAACCCAAGATGCAACATCCCAGGTAGAAAATATTTTTCAGTTTTATCATGTGATAATATTGTGCAGTTCCTGAAAAGTTACTTTAGTTATTGTTAAACTAAAGTGTTAAGCAGTTATTTTATACTTTTACTTAAAATGTCCAAGGAAAAAACTACCTAGGCTACTTTATGTAAGCACAAAAGTGGCCTAGGTAGCCACAAATCATCCCAGTCTGGCAGCTTTAGTGAGAGCTGTGTGTATGCATAATAAATGAAATCATCACTTAACTAACAGGTAAAATAATCATTTAAAACTCCATTTTGTATTTACTGGAGTTATCTTTGTCCAATATTAAAATTCGTTTAATGATCTCAAACATGTAAGTGTGACAAATATGCAGAAAAATAAAAAATAAAGAAGACATTTTTTTTTTTTTTTAGGAGAGCCTGAGGACAATAAGGGGAACAACAGGATATTCCAGCTTTGAAATAATCCTTTCTGATACACATACAGATTCAACATACACTACCAGTCAAAAGTTTGGACACACCTTCCCATTCAATGTTTTTTTGCTGGTGACACTTCAAAATTGAAGGCACACTGAACCAGCATGGCTACTACAGCATCCTGCAGCGACATGCCATCCCATCCGGTTTGTGTTTAGTTGGACCATCATTTATTTTTCAATGTGCAGTGACAACCATTTCAGCTGAATACCTCATGAAGATCATCGAGAGAAGGCCAAGAGTGTGCAAAGCAGTGATCAAAGCAAAGGGTGGCTATTTTGAAGAATCTAAGATATAAAACATGTTTTGGGTTATTTCACACTTTTTTGTTTACTACATAATTCCATATGTGTTCATTCATAGTTTTGATGCCTTCAGTGAGAATCTACAATGTAAATAGTCATGAAAATAAAGAAAAAACATTGAATGGGAAGGTGTGTCCAAACTTTTGACTGGTAGTGTATGCATGCACACACAGCTCTGACTAAAGCTGGCAGACTGGGTGTTAACTTTGTGGCTATAAGATGTGTTCTACAGAAAGACCAGTGACCAGGGGTCATTTTGCATGAATACAGCAAGTTTGCAATTCTCTACTTTAGTTCTCGACAGACGCAGTCTGCTCTGACCCCTCCACACACAGCTCACAGAAACTGCTGACAACAGCTCACCATGGCCTGAAACAATAAATATCTCTAATCCCCCACATGTTCCAGTGTCCCTGTCTAGCTTCAGAACCTTGAATCAGTTTCACCACCAAACAAACTATGTCCTATGTTATATGGTGTATTACAAAGCTGAAGCTAAAAGTGAAGAACGGAAAATACAACTAACTTAATGTCAATGTCAATTTTATTTCTGTAGCACATTTCATTACATGTAAACTCAATGTGCTTACCATAAAGTATAAAAATATAAAAACCTATTTAGGTCTAATTCAATAAAAACAACAAAATAAAACTTTACAAAGAAACAAAATACATAGTTTACATACACACAAACACATGTATGTGACCACTCAAACACCCCCCCCACATGTACATACACACACAAACACACACACAGAGTTATTAAGTGTAGGCCTGTGAGAATAAAAAGGTTTTGAGTGTGTTTTTGAAAGCAGACACAGTTGTAATTGATCTCAGGTCAGCAGGTACCTTGTTCCAAAGAACAGGACCACAGTAACTGAAAGCAGCCACAGCAAACTTATATCTAAGCCTGGGAACAGTTAACAAATCTGCTGACCTGAGAGGTCTAGTTGGGTTACAGACCCTGAGCAAGTCAGCGATATACTGGGGGGTTAAACCACTGAAAGTATTATGAACTAATAGAAGGATTTAAATGGCAATGCTGTGTTGAACTGGGAGCCAATGAAGTGACTTCAGTACTGAGGTAATATGTTCAAATTTCCATGTATGTGTAAAGACTTTGCTTGGCTGCTGCATTCTGAAGAAGCTTAAGTTGTCCTACTGATAATCTGGATAATGCTGCAAATAGATTGATACAGTAGTGTGACCTGCTTGATATGAATGTCTTAGAGTCAGTTTGAGATAAAAAAAAAAATAATTCAAGTTTTTGATATATATTTTTAAATGGTAGATTATCTAAACTGAGATCACTGTCCAAAATAATGCCAAGATTGCTGACTTGCTCACTGTGTTTCAGGTAAAGGGATGATAAATATCAACAATTTTTCTGATTTGTTAATAGGAGTTAGATAATCAGAGGAAAACGATAAGTACAGCTGTGTATCACCTACATAAGAATGGTAGGATATATTATTATTATATATTATGACTTAATGGCAGTACCAAACGGGAGAATATAAAGGTTAAAAAGTAATAGACCAAGAACTGACCCTTATGGAGCCCCTGACTGAATTTTTATTTCAGCAGATGTAAAACTACTAATTGAAAATTTTAAACTTCTACCCTTTAGGTATGAACCTGATCTGTTAAACCAATTGAATCATGAAGCCTTTGAATTAAAATGTCGTGATCCACAGTGTCGACCACAACTGTGAGATCAAGTAGAACTAAAACTGAAACTGTGAATCACTGTTGATCTTTTGGTCATTGATGACTTTAGCAAGAGCTATTTCTGTGCTATGATTGGTTCTGAAACATGATTGGTACTTATAAATACTGTGAGTTGAAAGATAGGTTAAGGTTAAAAATAGGTCTATAATTATTAATTACCAATGGATCTAAATTATTTTTCTTGAGTGTGTGATTACAAATTTGAGAAAAACAGGGAAGATGCCAGAATGGAAAGAGCTGTTAATAATATTTACAAAATGATTCATAAAACAATGAGTAACAGATTTTTTATGAGAATAAAAAAGTGGAATTACACTGATTATTGATAATCAATTGGGAGATATGGGATATGTCTGGATAATTTTATTTCATTGTTGTACCAATGAAGTGCATTTTTATAGATTTCAAAATGAATAGTAGTTTATTATCTACTCTCTGGCAGATTCTTTTTGGCAACTTTACTTTTACACTGTTTTTTCAGGGTGCTTTTGGTGGACAGTTCTGACAGGAGCAATATGATCAATAATTTGAGAAACTGCATCAGAGAAATTGTCATTTCATTTCATCACATAATTATAGTACCAGTAATGTGGAAATTCTCTAACAAATGTGTCAGCCGTACTGCCATTGGCATAACACTTGTTGATAAATTGGTTGGTATTTGTTTTGACAGATGAACAAAATACTTCTGAAAATATGCATGTGAAGCATGTGACCTTTTGTATTGGTGGGTCCAGTCACATGTTGTTTAAAATTAAAACATTTTAATATTACAATATGTTTGGATGAACTGTTTCGTGTTTCAAAATCCCCTGAAATAATAATCAAATTTTGTTGTGATTTGAGAAAAACGTTTTTCCAGAAAACTATGTCTCAGTTTAGGAGAATGATATATTATCTGATTGTTGGGGTTTTCTCTTCTCTCTGTATTATTGTAGGGTCTTTACCTTACAATATAAAGTGCCTTGGGGTGACTACTGCATTGATTTGGCGCTATATAAATAAAATTGAATTGAATATATAGTAAGAAGTATTATAGCAAGAGATATAGAATTAGTTACCAAACATAAATATTCAAAACTCCTAAGGCTGCTTCGGTGGCCTTAGAATCAAGGCACTGCTCTTCACAGATGATGTGGTTCTTTTGGCCTCATCAGGCGGTGACCTCCAGCTTGCACTAGGGCTGTTCATGAGACCATGGTTCTCAGCAGGAAATGGGTGAAGTTCCCACTCCTGGTAAGGGACAAGTTGTTGCGCCAAGTGGAGTTTAAGTGTCGTGGGGTGTTGTTCACGAATGTGGGGAGAGTAGAGTGGAAGATTGATAGATTGGTGTGGCGTCTGCATCACTGCAGACGCTGTACTGACCTGTTGAAGAGTGTGAAGAGGGAGATGAGCGTAAAAGTGAAGCTGTTGATTTACTGGTCGATCTGTGTTCCTACTCTCACCGATGATCATGACCTCTGGGTAGTGACAGAAAGAATGAGATTGCAGATACAAGTGATGGAAATTAGCTTCCTCCATTAAGTGGCTGAGCTCTCCCTTAGAGATGGGTGAGGAGCTCAGTCGTTCAGGAGGAGCTCAGAGTAGAGCCACTACTCCTCCACCTCAAAAGAAGCCAGTTGAGGTGGTTCTGGCATCTGACTAGGATGCCCCCTGGGCGCCTCAGAGGTGAAGTGTTTTGGGCATGTCCTACCAGGAGAAGGGCCCTGGGGTAGACCCAGGAGATGCTGGAGAGATTATGTCTCTTAGCCAGATGAGTTTCTCCAGATGAAATGGGGGAGGTGACCGGAGAGGTCTGTGCGTCTTTGCTGCTGCCCCTGTGACCCGAACCCGGATAAGCAGCAGAAAATGGATGGATGGAAATATTTATTGGGTGATATTTCAATCAGCTCTGTGTTCCCAGTATTATCAAGACAGGTTTAAGTTAGAAGAATAAAATCCAGTTTATTATTAATAATGATGATATTAATAATAAAAGTCTTATTTGTTAAAGACCTAACATTAAGAAGCACATATTTTAAATTGCAGGGAGTGATAGTGGCATTAATGGATTGAGACGAGGTGGGTTTAATGTGTAGAAGAGCAACGGGTCTTTGAGATTTGCGTATTGGCTTGTTGTTGGTGTCTGGTCTGTTAATTATTACCTTGATATGAAAAGGTGGTTTGGGATTTGCAGGATGTCATAGGGTGAATGATTTGCAGGAATGTTAACTTTATAGTCATGGGCAGAAGACATGCTCCCACATAGTTCATGTGGAGTTGATTTTGTCTAAAGAGATCTATTATCAGTGAGTGTTTGTTTCCTCAATCACCTGTTCTAAATTGTTTTTTCCCTGCTACCATTAAACAAGCAAAATTTCAGTCTTTTCTTACTGTATCCTGACACTGGGACGTGCAGCTCTGAGTAATTCTGTAAAGTGTAACTGCAAGATATGATCAATCATAACCACCTGCTGAGCTAATTAAGATATTCTGTGTCATCTGATTAGTTTCATTATGAGATGACATAATGTGCAGCCATTGCACAGAATGCAGAGATAATGAAGACGCGGGAGATTGTAAACTGTCAAATACTGGGAAAATTATGTCTTATTGGTATTTTGCAGCTGGTGGTAATTGGTGAAGCTGCTAGTTGCTGTTTGGTTTCTCTTGAGGCATGTTCAGATTCAAAACCTTTTGGCTCACTATTCTATTCTGGTTCTATTTATATTCATGTGGTTGGCTTGACTACCTAATGTTTGTCATAGCTTCTAATTATCTAATCAAAATTGATTCTAGTTATTAGTGGGGTCTGTATTCCTTTTCTGTACAAATTCCAGGCTTCAGTTATTAAGGATTTTATTTTGGCAATCAGACATACATAATTTGTTAATTCAAAAGAACCATTCTTTTTCATCCATTTCTTCTTACACCTCAACCAAATTTGTAATACAATTACAATTACACATTTTCAGCAACATAAATTCCAATAAAATTGTTTAAATGCCCTTTTCATTATTGCATTATTGTTACCTAAATATCTCATTGTAGTTAACTGTATAAACCCTCTACATTGGTGGAAATATTATTATTATTATTATTATTAACTCTAATTTTTATGGATGTTTCAGTTTAATGAGAGAGAGACAGAATATCAACCAAGAATCCAGAAAAAACAGATTACATAAAGGTTATAAATTGATTTGTATGTCATTGAGTGAAATAAATATTTGATCCCCAAACAAAACATGACTTAGTACTTGGTGGAGAAACCCTTGTTGGCAAGCACAGCGGTAAGACATTTCTTGTAGTTGGTCACCAGGTTTGCACACATTACAGGAGGGATTTTGGCCCACTCCTCTTTACAGAAACTCTCTAAATCATTCAGGTTTCTTGGCTGCCACTTGGCAACTTGAAGCTTCAGCTCCCTCCACAGATTTTCTATAGGACTGACATCTGTACTCCATGACCTTAATGTGCTTCTTCTTTAGCCACTTCTTTGTTGACTTGGTGGTATGTTTTGGGTCATCGTCATGCTGGAAGACCCATCCACAACCCATCTTCAATGTTCTGGCTGAGGGAAGGAGGTTCTCGTTCAAGATTTTATGGTACATGGGCCTGTCCATTGGCTGCTCAATGTGCTGAAATTGTCCTGTACCCTTAGCAGAAAAACAGCCCCAAAGCATAATGTTTCCACCTCCGTGCTTGACTGTGGGTATGGTGTTCTATGGGTTATATTCAGCATTTCTCTTCCTAAAAACACGGCAGGTCGAGTTGATGCCAAAGAGCTCTATTTTGGTTTCATCTGACCACAGCACTTTCTCCCAAGCCTTCTCTGAATCATCTGAATCATTTAGATGTTCACTTGCAAACTTAAGACGAGCCTGTACATGTGCCTTCTTGAGCAGGGGGAACGTGAGCGAGTGCTGCAAGAGTTCTGTCCATTAGGGTGTATTATGTTACCAATGGTGTTCTTGGTGACACACTTCAGATCATTAACAAGCTCCTCCTGTGTAGTCTCTTGATGCATGCTCAATAATCCAGGTAAAAGAATCCCAAAAAGCTGAATCTGTTCATCTGGACGTAGCGTTTTTTAGTGGGAGAAACGTTTCGTCAACTTATCCAAGTGACTTCTTCAGTCTCAGCTGACTGCAGGATTCCCCAACCTTATAAACAGTACATTTGCATAATGACTGAAACTAGCACCACTGACCCAATGGCCCACTGTTAGTCAGTGTTGCTAGTGTTGCTCTCACTCCTAAAGTGTGATGACTAGAGACAGAATGAGACAGTTGGCTGCATCAGAGCCAAAGTAGCTTGTCTTTAATTGAATTTATTTTTTCTGTAAGCAGATAAATGCTAGGGTTGATAAATGGCCTCTGCTCATTTTGTTTTAATATGGTTTTCCAACAATTCAACAATAGCAGACAACTACAGAGAAATTTAAATCAAGAAGAAAAACACTGTTTTATTTTTTATTTTTATTTTTATTTTTTTTAAAAACATTTTATAGTGACAGCAATTTTAGAAGACAAATGTACAATGCTTTGGCCTTTATCGCCATCCAAATCGAATTTTCTGATTCATGTGTGCATAGACTAATTATTTAATATGATAGTAAAGTTCCCACCTACTGATAACTTTTACTTCTTAAATACGTTTGAAAAAACTGAACTGGACAGTAACACAGAACAGCTTCCAAAATTGCATTGAAATATAGGTGTCTCGGAAGACAGTTAAAGACATGCCTTGATAGTCCATGTCACTAGCTGCGTGATCCAGATTACAGTGGAGCATATTAGTGTTGTTTTCTCCTTTATTCTGTAACAGTGTGGCATTTCAGATGTACTGAAATGAGGCTTTTTCTAATCTTTGGCCATATGGCGCTTAGAAGAAGAATAGGGTATGGGGGTGGGGTGAAACATGTAGGTCATCTTGAAATACAGAACAAACAATGGGAAACTAATCCTTGTTGTCAAACTATAGGTAAAGAAATTTGTTCACCCAGCAGTCTGAATTCTCTTTCATACTGTGCACACCTGAAGGAATATGGTGAGGCTTTAAAGTGCATGAATCGTCATATGTGCACTAGTAAAAAGAAATTTCAGATTTAGTTCATCTGAACCCTCACCCTGGCTATCTCACTATAGACTGAAATGGAGAACAATATTAGCTGTCTCTTGTGTTGTGAATATTGTGAATATTATGAGCAGTTTAATTAGAAAGCCTGATTATTGATCCATTCAAGTCTTCTTAGCATAGCAGCTTGTAGTTTTGACAAAATTGCTACTTAACAAACATAACAGATATTGGTGCTTTAAAGCCAAGACTTTGTGACTCTTACTTTTGTAATATTAATTGATTGTCGATTAACTTATATGTCAGTGACTTATATGACAGTAACATAAGTCCATTGACTTAAAGACTTGATTTCAATTCAATTCAATTTTATTTATATGCCACCAGTTCACAACAACAGTCACCTCAAGACACTTCCAACTTAAACTAAATATCTCATTAATTTCCTTATATTGTATTTATTTTGTGCACCATATATACAGAATGTAGTGATTCTCCCTTTTCTGAATAAGTATTTATTTTTATAATAGCAAAGACTGCATTAGATGCATTACACAAGTCTTGCTCCAGGCTCTGCAAATGTGCATGCAAAACCTCCACAGTGATGTAGTTTTGACCAATGCACACACCTCTGGAAATTTAAAAAAATGTTCTACAGTAGTTATAAGGCCCTATTATAAAAAAGAAACAAACCACTTTAAGAAGCCTGAAAAGAAATCTATAGGAAAATATTTTAACAAAAATGGCAGTTATATGCATCCCATCCCTACCCCCAAAGAATCAATTGTCAGCTTTATAACACTCAGACTGTTATAGCTCCCAGCTGATGCAAAGTAAAAGTAAAACCTCTGGGGGAATGAAGTTTTTTAAAGTCACCAAACTTCTTAAGGAGTTCTTATCAGATTAATTCTGAGACATACACCTACAGTATACATGCAGTTTTTATGTCCCAGTGACCAATGAAATTACAGTTATGGTTCTCTCCTGATTCATTAGATGGGGGGATGGGCCAGCTAATCCCATATAACTGCCCAGTATTCACCAGAGATGAATACTCTAAAAAAAAAAAAAAATCAACCTTAGCTCTATATTAACCACAGTAAAAACTCTATTAAAGTTCTTGATAGCTCTATTGTGTGTTCTTGTTCACCTCACTTTCCCCTTCCCCCTCATTACTTCATTTATATTAATAAAAATAAGTTGCCAAAACCTCAGGTACTGCTTCCTTTGACACGGCTATCAATTTAGTCAATTTACACAGGGGTCACTCTACTGTATATCTTTTCTGTTTGTATTGTTTCAGTTGTTTCAGTATCAGTATTGGTGATGAGCAGACACTCTTGAGAATGACAGTGGACAGCATAGACTGTACATCTTTAATACTGCTACAACTGTTGACCAGTGAGCCAGAGATTATGTGCAGAGGGGGAAGTGCTCCATTTAGAAGGATTTAGGTCATTACTGGAAATGTCATGTTAATACTGTTGTTATTTAACTGATGTGTGTCAGCAGCTAATGAACTGATTCTGTTCCTCTCTTAAACTTCTCTGTCTGAAGATTATAATTTAAAGCCTTTATAGTCTATCACATGGCCTTATTTTAAATGAATCCAGATGTGATTTCAGGCTTTACCTTTATTCATATTTCATCACAAATAGGTGTGTGTGGGTACCAGATGACAAATACAATTACATTTGTCATTGTTTCCAGGCTTCCTGTAAATAAGGATCTGCTGTACTTCAGTCCACTGAATGCACCTGAAGAATTCTAAATACCCAGAAGCACTGACCCTTGTACATTTGTGGAATTGCTGATAGCAAAACTGGTAAGTTTGTTATGATCCGAGGAAGAAACTAGTTTTTTTATTTAGATTTAGATTAGATTAGCCTTTATTGTCTCCCATGGGAGAAATTTATCATGGACAAACGAGGGAAAGAACATGTCATTTACATTTACATCTCATTTACAATTTCACCTATTACTATGCAATAATTTGATTGATAATGGCACTAGAGAAAATTTAAACCTATTTAACTTATAGTTTGGTACCCTGTATCTTTTTCCTGAGGGCATCAACTCATACTCATTATAAAGAATGTGAGTACACTTACAGTACAAGTAAACTTTGTCAATCACCCAGTCATTTGTTAAATTGAGTCTTAAATTCCATCACAGATGTTGGGACTTTATTAAATTACTGAAAATTTGATCTGTTGAATGAAGTACAAAAGTCAATGATGTGTTCAAGCAAAAAATCTTTTGGTTGCAGTATAGGCTATGTGTTATTACTGTTTGCATGGATGTTTTCCATAACTGTTTATAACAGGTTACTTCTCTGATAACAAAATATGGAAAAAGTATGTGTCTGTCTGTCTGTCTGTCTACTTACTTGTACATCCAAACACCAGAAATGATATGGGACTGTAACTGCCTATTTTGCCTCCTCAAAGCATATACCCTGAACTATACCCTCACCTACTGTACTTCCTTGTAAATCTAAAGTACTTATTCCAACCCATAGTTCAGCTAAGGCCAAAACAGGGCAGGCACTGTTTGCCTTTAGTTGAGTATACAGGAATAGTAGAGACAGATGGTGCCACAAAGCCCAACAGTTTATTTGAAGCCCAAGCTCTACATAGTCATTAAAGTGTGGTCTCATGGTAGCCTGCGTTTGTGTCTATATCTGCCACAGATGTGGCTGCACTCAGCTCTAAGTGTGCAGATGCAGTGTCAGCCCAGATTCCTTAGGAGCACTTTATTGTGAATGGGGCCCCTAAGGATTCTGCTGGTTTAGCATGTTTCTGACCTCAGCCATTTTAACAGCAATGCTACGGATGTTAAGTTTGTAGATTTTTATCATCTAGGTCATCATTTATCAAATATTTAAATGGTTTCATTGCTATTGATACATTGCATATCTTTAACTGCTTCTTAAAAAGCTTCAAGACACAATCTTCAGTCGTAAGATTTTGGTCATGAACATGTAATATGTCTCACTTAACATGGATTAAAACTTGCACAATTTGAATTTGCAATATAAATACACATACTAGAAAATTCTGTGTCAAATTTTGGTTACTTCTTTAAATGATACTGTGTATCAGAAAAATCCAAGTCCCTTTTATCCACCCTTTTATCCACACTGTTGTGTAGGTTAATTTTTACATGTAGTATTAAAATCTACAGCATCAGAGATAAAGAAGAATACAGACATGTGCAGCAGGAGGGGAAGAATCTATGAGATGAAATTCTGAACATAATGCAGCACTCGACTGAGGTAATTTGTTACTACTTAAATAAACCCAATATCTGTTCCATTACACAACAGTCTAAGGTGTAATTGACAAAAATAAAGACAAAGATCAAATTAATTAGTATAACTATCAATACAGAAAAAAAACGATGTGGGCTTCATAGATAATTGGGAAACTTTCTGGGGAAAACCTGGTCTTGTTAGGAGAGACGGCATCCATCCCACTTTGGATGGAGCAGCTCTCATTTCTAGAAATCTGGCCGAATTTATTAAACCCCCCAAAACGTGACTATCCAGAGTTGAGACCAGGAAGCAGAGTTGCAGTCTTACACGCCTCTCTGCAGCTTCTCTCCTCCTGCCATCCCCCCAAAATCCCATCCCCATAGAGACTGTGTCTGCTCCCAGACCATCAAAAAACAAACCAAAAATCAGCAACAAACTATTTAAGCATAAAAATTCACAAAGAAAGAACAATATAGCATCTTCAACTGCACCAAAGAGTA
>VUQS01050393.1:2416-13126 GCA_015108495.1 Heterochromis multidens | reverse complement strand
AATATAAATAATTAATAAAAAAAAAAAAAAAAAAAAAAAAAAAAAAAAAAAAAAAAAAAACCACTTTTTAAAATAAAAAAAAAAAAAAAAAAAAAGAGAGAGAGATACACTCATAAAAAGTACCTGACTGATACTACACAAAAATATGTTCTTACTGATGCATGAGAGCAGCTCGTTGAACCTCTCTTTGGGGAAAAGAGGGTTCTCCAGACCCCGGAAGTACAGTTTCAGAACGCCAGCCACTGAATTGATGTCATGATTATTCTCATCGTCTGCCAGAGGGTCATTTCCTAAAATAAAGAGACAGGTCAGTTAGATATTTTTCACTATTAAATAAATAATGTGTTATTTTGTGTGACATATACCTAATTAAGATCTAAAACTGCAGACTAGCTATAAATATGGTCAACATGAGGTGGGATAATTAATTCCTAATTATGCCAAACATTTGGATCTGATAACAATGGGACAAAAAGAGATATAGTTTACAGATCTGGGTGTTAATGAGTATCTTTTATAGTGATAATAGAAATCCTATACCTCTCTCAAATGAGTTCTTGATGTCATTGACTTCCAGCTGGGATCCAGATACACGAAATATTCCTTGGTGTTGGAGGCCTGTACAGGGAAAAACAAAGAAAGAGGGTAAGGAAGCAAAGAAAAGCAGAAGACAAACTCAAGGGCTTAAATCCACCCTGATGGTCAGCATACCAAAAAAATAAATAAATAAATCCTCCTTCACTTAGTAAATAAAGCTGTTGTAGTTAGACCAAAAGGGCACATCCTGTTAAATTCCTTCACTTTGATAATTAGAGATAATAATGAATAAGTAACATTGTAAAAGTTAAAATAGTGTAATTAGTCTGCAATTTGTCGTTTTAAAGATTTATGTCATCAGTTGGCTGCCAGATAAGATGCAACAGATGACCTCGTCATCTACCGTCACGTCTTCAATTCTGGGCTTTCCATCTCACAATATGCATGGGAATGTCAGTAGGAAAGGTTGCACAGACGTAAACAGGATGGAATCTGCATTTTCCCATAACAGTGACTGAATTGGAATAAACTGAAACGCCAACATATAACATTATGACCACACCCAAACAATTAACTTCTGGAAACTGCTGAAGTGTTACTTTTCACCACACTAGATAAACCTAAACAGGTTGGGTCATAAGAAGACTTCAAAGAAGATATAAATACAGCAATTATTGTAACACTTGAAGTGTCGACAGTGTACTCACCATACAAATTTATGTAGCGAATACAACTTTCAACCACACGCGGGATAGCTTGTCCAGAGTCCTTTGAAGAAGAGTCAGACGATGAGTAATTTGGCCTTTTGTTACATGCACAAGAGCCTAACCAATACTACATTTCTTGCAGTGATACAATAACAAATCACTGGTGTGTAATGCCCTCGTTGTTCCACAGAAACAGAAAATGAAAATTCTGCAATGAATACGTTTTGTGTTACAATTTAAAAAATAGGATTAGAGCACATTTTGAGGAGCTAATATAACCAAAATCTAATCAATTAAAACAAAAAAGAAACATTTTAAAAATAGCATACTATCACTTTTCTGTGGCTTCTAAATGCACATCTGGTACATGCGGACTAATAATGCTGACAAGTTCAATGTATGGGCTACGGTCCAACAGGAACTGGTCAACATCATGTTAAAAGTATATAATCATGCACACCCAAAGTAAGTGAAGCTGGTAAGTTTAGATACAAAGTGTGTGTTGAGATCTTATTAAGACAGACTGACTTGACCCCACAGCTATTTGTTTGCTCATGCCCAGTCTCCCATAATAACTCATTGTTATAGATTATCACAAAGGATACAAAAATCGCTGACTAACTCGAATAATCACATTTTAGCTGGCCTCCAGGGTTGCTAAACATACCTTCTGTCTTTTTTAGGCCAACAATCAAGAGCTGTGCTTAAATTAACAAGAGCTTATCCAAAGGGGGCACAGACTCAATACGAAGTTCAGGGCAGAAATGGTGAGATGAGAGCACTTAGATGTGGACTGTACTCTTGTTCTCCCTCTGTGCCAGCTGCTCTTGTGAATCACTGCTGGACAGGGACTCAGTACATGCTTTTAATGATACAGTGGATCTGTTTACAGCCCTCAGGGGTATACAATAAGCCCAAACACAACAGCCATACTAAAATCGACTAGCTATGGTTGGAGTGATGGTTGAGGCACAGGTCTGGGTGCAGCTAGATTATGTAATGCAATCTCTTTGGATATGAGAGACTGGGATGACTGCTTTTTAGCAGATAAATTGAATTCTGATTTTCATCTAGAAGTTATTCATGTTAGAAATTTGCACAGACAATTGAAACTACAACTGTAACCTTCAACTCAGTCTGCCTACGTCGTAGGTAAATAATATAAATGAAAATAGTGTTAATGCAGAATAGACACAGGAAATGAGAAAAGGTAAGCAGCACAGGACCCCCCAAGATGCCTCAGAGTGTCTACCTGATGTCGAGTGTGTGAGTTCCGTCGTCCACGGCTAAAGAGAAATGTTGCAAGAGTCAGAGATCGAGAGAGAGATGGAAAAAGAGAAAAAAAAAGCAAGATCCAGATTAGCACCTCAGCAGCTTCCCACCAAAGCTTTTACTAAGAGAGTGCTTGCATTCCACTCTGTGCTGGCATCAAACCCATAACAAAACAGCAGGAACTGGACAGGACCAGGCAGGACTCGACACGGCCACCAGTGAGAGGCGGTGAAGAGGCCGGAGGAGGGGGGCAGCACACCTTATCAGTCTGGCATCCGCTCCCTGACTGCCATCTATCCTGCTGTTTTCACTGGCCTCTGCTCTCACTCTGGAAGACGAGGAGAGAATATCTGCCAGAGCAGCTCAGTGATGCCAGGTCAGCAGTGAGTCAGGGGAGCTGATGGAGACAAACATTTAGCCTTCCAACTGCTGTTCCTCTCCTCCTACAGCCCTCCAAATCTATCAGTGCCACCCCCCCTTACATCTCAGAAGCAGACCGCCAGAGCTCACTGACTCATGGGGAAGGTTTCCAGAATCCATCTTAGCACAAATATGTTCTTTGTTGTTTTGTTGTTGGTAAATGATAATCAAAGCTAAGACGCTTGCGGGGGAACCCACCAAAATGGCCAGAAAGCCAGAGCGAAACAGAAAATAGATAGGAGAAGGAGAAAAGTCAAGCAGCAGACTGGCAATCAGTACCTTGATAAATGACTCCAAATTGCCATTAAATAACCTAACATTAAAAACAGAGCGGGGTCTAGCCCGCCGGGTGCCAGTGTGGGTCCTGAACGGCCCATTGGGATGTCTAGAATACAAAGAATGAATGAGAAAAAGCAAACAATGCATTTTGTGGTTTATCTCTTTGTACGTATTCTCCCATCACCTTTATGTCCTTTGAACTGAAAAGGAGGATGACTAATCTTTAAAACCTTTCAACTCCAGATGATGGACAGATGAATAAGAGTATTTTTTCAATCACAGCTGAAACTGATGAAATAACGTTTTCTTTATAGCCTCATTTTTTTTTTTTTTTTACAGGCCAGAGAAATGTCAGACCCACTGGGAGCATTGTATGTGTCAGCATCCACCTCGTGACAGAGCCTGCAGGTGACAATCCCTTTTAGTTACTCAATGTGTGTGTGTATGTGATATAATGCTGTTCTTGTGACTTGGAGAACTGAGATGAAATGAATCAAGGACTTGGGTTGCCTTTGGTGCTCAATCATAGTGACAAAACATTTTTAGTGAAAAGCCCTGAAGATGTTAAAAATAGTGACAAAGCCCATCAGACTTTGCAGAGCACATTTTATTTTGTTTATCGCAACTCCTAAATCAAAATGAAAGTTTGCTGAGAAGCTGGAAGATCAAAATTACTTACATCAATATTAGTGGTCAACAGTTGCCCATTTTGGTCAATAGTACACATAAGAAACATTTGAGTTTGAAAGGGTGACCACCCCGTGCTAAAATATAAGGGCAAAGTAAATTTCCCTGGTTGAAGAGACAAGGTCAAATTAAATTTCTATTCTTTGTTGAGTTACTAGTCACTATGTATGGTTCTATGTTTGTTGAGATGTTTTTTCCTTCAACAAATTCAGCAAAGTCTTAGTTCAGACAGGCCATAGAATCAAGATCAGCCCACAGTTCAGGTTCATCTGCTGATAACAACCAGCCCACATCAGCTGATGGCACACTTCTGTGCATCCGATCAACAAATCTCTGTTTCAACTGCTCCAACCTGCCTATGTCTGCCACCGCAAGCTGCTTTGCAACCCGCCTTCATCTCAGCCCTTCATTTCACGGTGTGTCTGACTTTAACAGTGTCCCATCAGTTGTCATTGATGCCTGCTCACTGGGGGTCTGGTTGCTGATCTCCCTGTATATGCGTTCCACCTATGTGCATCAAAGAGACTGTCCCAGAACAGAGCCATGCCGCCATATACTGCTTACAGCTGATGGAAATAATCATCTTTTGATTGATCCTCAGTGGTCTTGACTGAAGTATTTTCAGTAGAACTAGTTCAATTAGTGATAAAAGGAATAAAATGAAAACAAAATGTTATTTAACTACAGAAGTGGCTCTCAAATGCAGTATGTTAATCCCACACTTGAGCATAAATGCAGCAGGACCAAAATATGATATTATATACCACACGATTCCTTTATTTTTGTGGTCATATTGGATTTCACATGAAAATTTCAAATGCAAAACTGTCCTCATCTTGATGAGCTGAAACAGTCACTGAAGATTCTGACATTGTTAAAAGGAAAGAAGAGTGGTGTGAATATGTACAGGTGCTGGCGTGTGTACTTTACCTTGTGGTCATATATTCAGCTCTGTGGCCTGAGGTAAGGAGAGAAAAGAGACAAGATGTGACAAGAAGTTAGTTGGGTGGACATGCCAAGACCCATCTCTGTGGTCCCTGCAGTGAATTGTGCATATGGCTAGCGAAGCATTTGCCATCTGTCTACAACCACTGGCCTCTTGAGCAATCCAAAAGAAACCCATACACACTGTTATGCGCACACACACCATATTATAACTTGTGCTGAGACAACACTTTAGTTACATTAAATTATAGTTCAAACATCTAAAAGCACACAGACGCACTTCTAAAAGTTATGTGGGTGCACATACATCCACACACACATACACACACAACACAGAGCTACAAGTTTAAACAAGGAAGATGAAGCAAAAATAGCTACCAAATGGTTTTGGATAACAGGAAAAGTCTGAAATTTTTAGGTGACTCAAACTGTGCTTCACATAGACAACAAAATGACTCAGTAGCATGTGGGAGAAGGAGGCTTTTTTCTTCCTCTTAACTTAAGGCTCCATTACTCATTAAGTGTCAAGTTTGAAGGAGACCACAGGGACTGCCTGTTAGAAGAATGAACTGACAAATACTAGCTGAGCCCTTTAGGAGATCCTACCAGTGTAGAACAAGGGGAGCCTGTTCTAATACATGGCAGGCCATTAAGTTTGGAGCAAATCAATCATAAAGATGGATAATACAAGTTCACAATCCCCCCCTCAGCTCTGACTTGCCTGGTTTAAAACCAGATTACAATCAAGGAGCTTTGACTGGTGACAAACAAAAACAAACAATGGGATCTTTGCCATAGAACAGGCTGAAATTGTGGACTGCAGAAAATAATGAAATTCAGTACAAGACAATTATTTGTTACGCTAGATGTTTGGATATTGATTAGGGCTAGTAAGTCATTTTGGCTGGAAGAAAATTTCCCATTTGAAGGTATGAATCAAGTACACGTACAATACAGTGTAGATTCTAAGGGTAAGTAGGGGGTTATGAATGTACCTTCACCAAGTGCCCTCTTCAGCAAGTCATGCTTGGCCTGCAGTTTGGAGATGAGATTACTGCCTTCCAAAAACTCACGGAATTTCTGTGGAGAATTGAGAGTAATTACACAGCAGCCCTGAGTGCCAGCCAGAGCACCCACTCTTAAGACGGCAATCTGTGATGAAGCAGCCAAGGGCAAAAGGACGTGCTAAGAGCCCCTTTAAAAGCCCTTATCAGAGCATGTCCATCCTCAGATTGGAACAGGATTGCAGCTAGCTTTAGGAAATAGAAATATTTTGGGATAGTTACTCCTCTGCCAGCTGATCAAAGATTTCAAAGGGACGATGTGCATAAGTCAAACAGAATTTATATCCAGAATATCAAGTATATTCAGATGCAGATAAAGGCTTTGACTTCATGATCTCAGATTCATTATATAAATTTTGGAGTTTATGATAAGACAGGATTAAAATCTGCTGTTTTTTCTTCTTTAGAAAAACAAAAATCAACAGTAATAAAAAGTAAAGATGCATTAAATAGAGTATGCATTTGATATTTATTTGATTTCTACAAAAAAACCAAAAAAAACCCCAACTTTTCTCTGCACTCACCATGAAGTAGAACTGCTCTGTCTCTTGCTGGTTGGCCCTCCTCTTGGCAATGCTGGGCTTGCTGAGGTATGTCTCTGATACTGTGGACTTGACGGATTCAGTGGACCGACTGTGGTGGAAGCACTCAGACACATCATAGTCTTCAATGGTCACCATGTCCTGGATGGTGGTCAGGGTTGCCTCTGATGTCTTTTTGATCTGTGAAAAGAAGAGAAGGTGACAATTTGCTATGAGCAAACAGATGCCTGCATAAAAGCTTGGTGTCATCTCTTCACTATCACTATGTTACCATCTCGGCGTATGCAGAAGCTCGTTTCATCACACACCCTAAAAGCCACTCTCTCTATCCCATGACACACTTTAAAATTCAGGTGGTTTCTGACAAGACTTTTTCTTAAAAAAAAAAAAAAAAATTCCACTGACAGTTCAAAGTGACTCCCAGCCAAAGCAATCATTTTGTATGCACTCATGAGGGCCAGAGGTGAACAGTCTCAGCTGGAGATGGTACATTTAGTTGTAGGCTTTTAAGATTCATTTTCATAACTGCCTCTTCCCTGTCAACAGCTCTTACCCCAGAGCTTATAAACATCAGGACCGGGCTAAGTGTGCCCTGCCACTTAGTGCGAAAGATGTTCGACCAGTGCAAGAGCTGCAGGCCATAACTGTGCCCATAATATTATGACATAAGATGACACAGCATGTGACATACAAATAAGAGGGTAGATAACAGTCCCATAAAAGTTAGACACACACACACAAAACCAGGGGTCAAGACTGTGACCATTCTGTCTCATGTTTAAGCCTTCAAAGCCATCCTAAATGTAAATATATATGGGATCAAGGCATTTGCAGAGTATGGAGTAATGGCAATAGAAACAGAGAAAAGATAAACAGAGAAAAAGTAAAGGAGGAGTCAAGGGAGAAAGAGTCAAGAGACTGTCAAGTGTGAGCGTGAATCACTGATGTGGAAAAGCTGCAGAGCTGATGCAAAAAACACCAACAACCTCTTCCCTGGAAAAAGCAAAACGCAAAACCTTTATTGAAGAGTTTCTTGGAGACACTGACCGTCTCAGTTCAATTGTTGCAATTTTAAAAAGGTAGGGAACCCACAGGTCAATGGAACCCTGAAACGCAGCTGGAATTCCTCTTGATTATTCTTAATGATCAGGATGGCCCCAACTCAAAAGGGAGTGACCCCATTTGTCAGTTATTTAGTGAGTACAACCTCAGAGCTAATGAAAGAACAAGGTGGATTCCTGGTGTAACAGTTATACACATGCCAACTGTGGATTAAGGCTTGTTTCTTTAAAACTGCTTGACCTGTGACTCACTTCACCTTCAAAGAAGAAGAAGAAGAAGAAGAAGAAGAAAAATAAAAGGGTGCCCTGAAAACCAAAGAAGACTTTTCAGCTTTCATGTGTTGCTGTGATGAATTACAGCACTGACAAACACGCTTGGGCACACAGCATGGATGCAGTTACAGAGTTACCCAACCTGTCATGAAGGAAAAAAGGAGAAAAAAAAAAACAAAACAACACAGACACACTGCAGGTTAAAACATGAAATGGTAGACTGAAAAAAAGTGAACCTTTTAAAGTATAACTAAAATAGGAAAATCTACAATAGCACTATATACTGCAATATATACTAAATGCTGGACAATACCTCCCACCCACTCCATGATGTGCTGGCCAGTCACAGGAACACAGTCAGTGAGAGAAGATTACCCAAATGCACCACTGAACGACACAGGAAATAATTCCTGCCTGTGGCTCTCTCTGTACAACTCCTCCATCTAAAGCACAAGTATACACTGCAACAGCTGTACACCCTTAATATAATAAAGGCAGTATAATAAGAGGGGCACCTCAACTCAACTTTATCTATAGTTCATTTTCTGTAATATATTAGGATACTTATATATTGAGTTATTGTATTATTAGAGCTATCTGTAATATTTAGCAATTTGTAATATATTGTATTATTTAATATTGGTATTTTAACTTGTTAATTACTTTCTTATTGTCCTGGAGCAACTGTAACCACATAATTTCCTCAGGGATTAATAAAGTATTCCGATTCTGATTCTGATTGATATACGCTGAAGGGAAATGTACACACCGACAGGTAACTTCTTGTGAAAAACAGTCATTAGTTACACTTTTCTGAGTGTGTTTGGGTTCCCGCTCTCTGTGTCCCTGGCAGCCTCATCCAGGGTGACAATATGGAGGTGAGAGGCCGAGATGTCATCTTGAAGACAGGAGCCGTGCATGTGTGATAGAGCTGCTCCCAGTGAAAAACTTGTTGAGTTTATCCATTATTCAGCAGACGAATAGTTACCAGGGTTCAGTGCGGGGCTCAATTACAACAGAGCTCTTAGAGAGACTTGGTGGATATGCGCATTAGTCCCCTGCAGCTGCACAACAGACAAACACAAGTGTTTCCTGTAGTTTGATATGAACATTTCACAAGAAAGAACAGTATCAGTTTAGTTACAGCCCTCATTATCTGAGCTGAACTAAACTTCAGCACTGTCAAAAGCCAAAATAATTCCAATCACCAAAATTTGAAATAAGTGTTATTCTGCAGGGAAGCGCACCACTCAACAGTTTGATCCCCACATCTGTCATCACATCTCACAAGTCAGACTGCTGTCCACAGCTTTCAACAGACCCTGCAGTACAGCAAGTGTGTAATTTGCTGATCTTCCGCTGTGAGCACACACACACAGGCTTTGATGTGCTTCCCTGATATTTATCTGAGGAAAAACAAACACTCCCTACAAAGATGATGCTATTAGATTGCCAGGGTTTAGTGTGAAACATCTTGAGAATAACCATTAAGTGTGCTTGTGTATTTGCAGGAGAAGACGACAGAAATCAGAGGAGGAAATTTAGTCTGTGTGAGCACTGGGTCATGCAGAGGCAAATGAGATCTAAATGGGCAGATTATTAAGTCTGCAAAAAGACAAATCCCACTGACTGACTGATGAGGAGAAATGAAATTATGTCCTTAGAGAAATGACTTTTTTAATGAAAAAAATCCAGCAGGATTATGTTAAGCCCTACGCCTAAATAAAAGTGAAATCCAGAGTCCTTCTCCCCATCTTGCACTCTATCCAGCACTGATGCAGAGTAAATTATTCAGCAATGTTTTCTTTCACCACTTCACGGGAGCCAAAGACATTTGAGGAAGCAGCTGCACTTCTGTGAAGCACTGCCCTGTAGTTTTTCCTGTCCAGATAAAGACAGACGCTCCTTTTCTCTTGTACATTTGACAGTCAAGCTTGTAGGTCGCTACAGTCCTCAGAAAGTTCATTTTCCAAGGATGTATCTGGCACGTCATGCCCAGGAAGAGAGGCCATCTGGTGATCCTAACATGAGGCAGCGGCGCCCTCCAATTTTGACCCACCAGGACATCCGCTTCAGCGAGGCAGGCGGACAAGGACATGAAGCAACCAGGGCTTTTCAGCTCAAGTGCACACACACACACACACACACACACACACACACACACACGTGCATGTGTATATGCATAGTTGGTTAAATATTATACATACTGCAGGCAAACTGATGACACCAACAGGACTCCGACTGGTCTGAATATACTCCATAAAACAAAACAATCTAATCCCAGTAAAAAGGCTGCAACTAAGGATAATTTTCACTATTGATTGACTAAGATTTTCTTCTAATTATCTGAAAAATGTCGATCAAACTGTAACCCCCCCCCCAAAAAAAAAAACAACAAAAAAACATCTCATTATAATTTTTGTGTTTAAGATTTCTAAATATTGTCTGTTATCTGATAGAACCTAAAGATGTTAACTTATAAATCAGGACTGAAATCATAAAGATTGTTAAATTTCAACACCTCATCAATTATTAGTTAGTGAATGTTTAGTATTTAGTACACTGAAATAAGTTGCACATAATGTGATTCTACACTCATTACTGTTCATTCCTATAGATGTATTTTCAGTCAGTTTAACTAAAGATTTGACAATTTGATCAAAGGGAATATGAAATGCGATGAATGTAGATGAAGTTGTGAGGCCTGCTCCTGTGTGTGTCTTTGTAGAAGGATAAAAGAAGAAAGTGCAGAGATGTGGAGGAAAAGAAAAAGAAAGGGGAAGCAGGTCAGACGTGATACAAAAAAAAAAAAACAGCCTGATGGAGGTGATTGCGCTCTGTGAACCAGCACAGAGTCAGAGCCTTTTTTCCCTGTTCACAAGAAGAAAAAAAAAAATGTAAATTTAGTCAAGCATGCTGCAGA
>VUQS01050386.1:4785-17012 GCA_015108495.1 Heterochromis multidens | reverse complement strand
CCGCCGGGGGGAGGGGGGGGGGGGGGGGGCGGGGGGGAGCAACAGGTGGACACAGAGCACTGGAAACAACAGGTTTAACTTGAGAAACATGAAAAGTGGGATGGATCGTCATGGTAGGGGGAAGTTTCAAACGAACAGCAGAAGGATTAATGATCTTCTCAATCTCGAATGGGCCAAGAAACTTGAAATATGTTTAAGGGGGATATCACGAGAAGAGAGCCAAACCTTCTCCCCAGGAAGGTACTGTGGGGCCGGAGTCCTTCGGCGGTCGGCTATTTGGCGATTTTGTTCAGCTGTTCGTAGGAGAGTTTCCTTAGCCTGCTTCCAGATCCATCTGCAGCGGCGCAGATGTTGTTGAATCGAGGGTACTGCGATGTCCTCCTCTTGCGAGGGGAAAAGGGGAGGCTGGTAGCCCAGAGATGCCTCGAAGGGTGACAGTTTAGTGGCAGATGCGGTGTGGGTGTTATGAGCATATTCAATCCATGCTAGGTGGGTGCTCCAGGGGGCAGGGTTAGTCGATGTAAGGCAGCGTAGAGCAGCTTCTAACTCCTGGTTTACTCTTTCAGTTTGACCATTCGATTGTGGATGGAAACCGGACGTTAGGCTAACTGTGGCGCCGAAGGCATTACAAAAGGCCCTCCAAACTTGCAAAATGAACTGAGGCCCTCTATCGGAGACTATATCTGAGGGCAGGCCATGAAGCCGGAAAACATGGTTCACCAAGTGCTGGGCGGTTTCAGAGGCGGTGGGAAGTTTAGGTAGAGCAACAAAGTGAACAGCCTTAGAAAATCTGTCGACAATGGCGAGGATTACAGTGTTGCCCTCCGAAGGAGGTAATCCATTAACAAAATCTAAAGCGATGTGGGACCAGGGTCTGCTTGGGACAGGTAAGGGCTGCAGTAGACCAGAGGGTGGCTGAGAGCATGTTTTATTGCGGGCACACACTGTGCATGCCTTCACATAGTCACGGGCGTCTGCCTCGAGCGTAGGCCACCAAAAACTGCGTTTGAGGAACGTTATGGTGCGACCTATGCCCGGGTGGCAGGTGAGCTTTGTGGCATGCCCCCAGTGGATTACCTGGGAGCGAACTGAAGCGGGCACATATAAGCAGTTGGGGGGGCCAGATCCTGGATCTGGTTCAGTGGACTGAGCTTGCTTAACCTGGTCTACAATCTCCCAGGTAAGTCCTGCTACTACACAAGAGGATGGTAGAATAGTCTCTGTGGGGATATTACTACCCTTTGAGGAAAACTGCCGAGACAAGGCGTCAGGTTTTACATTGCGAGACCCTGGACGGAAAGTAATGGTGAAATTCAAACGACCAAAGAACAAACTCCATCTGGCCTGTCTGGAGTTTAGTTGCTTAGCTGTCTGCAAATATGCTAGATTCCTATGGTCAGTCCAGACTAGGAATGGCTGTTCGGCCCCCTCCAACCAATGTTGCCATTCCTCGAGTGCTAGTTTTACCGCTAGCAGTTCCCTGTCACCTATGTCATAATTCCTCTCTGACTGGGTTAGACGACGGGAGTAGAAGGCACACGGGTGGAGTTTACCTTCAGCCCCCCCTCGCTGGGACAGAACGGCCCCTACTCCGGAATCAGATGCGTCCACTTCCACCACGAACTGTTTCTGTAAATCAGGCCGAGTCAACACCGGTGCAGTACAAAACAACTTCTTCAGTTCCTGAAAGGCCTTTTCAGCATTGGGGGTTCAAATGAAACTCCTTGAAATGGAGGTTAACTGAGTCAGGGGTGCCGCCACTCTGCTATAGTTCCTAATGAACCTGCGATAAAAGTTTGCAAACCCGAGGAAACGCTGAAGCTGTTTGCGACTTTTGGGAGTGGGCCACTCCAATACTGCTCTCACCTTCACGGGGTCCGCCTTCACCTGCCCGCTCCCGAGGATGTATCCCAAGAAGGTAAAGGAAGGAGCATGAAACTCACACTTCTCTGCTTTAATGTAGAGCCTATTTTCCAGCAACCTTTGTAACACTTGGCGGACGTGTTCATGGTGCTGGGAGAGTGATTTGGAAAAAATCAAGATATCATCCAGGTAAACGAAAACAAATAGGTTCAAAAAATCCCTTAGCACATCATTTACCAGGGCTTGGAAAACCGCAGGAGCATTAGTTAATCCAAAAGGCGTCACTAGATACTCGAAATGTCCTAATGGGGTGTTAAAAGTGGTTTTCCACTCGTCCCCCTCTCGAATACGAATGAGATGGTAAGCATTTCTCAGATCTAACTTGGTAAAGATTGTGGCACCATGCAGGGGTTCAAAAGCAGAGGAAATCAATGGCAACGGATACTTGTTCTTCACTGTAATCTGATTTAGCCCACGGTAATCGATGCATGGTCTTAATGTCTTATCTTTCTTGTCCACGAAGAAAACACCAGCACCTACCGGAGATGTGGATGGACGAATGATTCCAGCAGCCAACAAATCCTTGATGTAGGTTTCCATCGCTTGTCGTTCTGGGTGGGACAGGTTGTAGAGTCGACTAGTGGGTAGGGGTGCTCCTGGTAACAATTCAATTGCACAACCATAGTGTCTGTGAGGTGGAAGGGAAAGAGCTTTTTCTTTACAATATACTTGTGCAAGATCATGACACTCCCAAGGAACCAATGTAGGGTCAAAAGCACTAGGTTTCTTAGATAATGTTGAAAATGGGGCAGAGGAAATGGCTGATTGCAAACAGTTCGACATACAGAATTGACTCCAACCCTCCACTCGGTGCTCAGCCCAGTTTAAATGTGGGTTGTGTTTAGATAGCCATGGATAACCGAGAATAATGGGGTTCTGTGATGTGGGAAAAACAAAAAACTGCAAGTACTCACGATGATTGCCAGATGTGATGAGATGGACCGGCTCCGTTTGATGAGTGATTCTTGCAAGTGACTGCCCGCTGGGAGCAGTTACAGACATAGGAGTACAGAGGGGATGAGTGTTTATTCTTAGCTGTTTAACTAAGTTCTGTTCCGCTCCGGAGTCGATCAGTGCCTTTATAGTGAGGCTATCTGAGCCGAAACACACCGTGGCCGGGAGTAGCAGCCGAGGGAGATTCGTATTACCCGATTCACCCGCCAGGACTCCCACACTCACTGACGGGCCTCCTCTTTTGGCCGAACAGAACACGTTGCTATGCAATGCCCTGATTGGCCGCAATACATGCAGACTCAGGGGTCTCTCCTCCGCTTCCGTTCTTCCGGAGTTAGCCTAGCTCGTCCTATCTGCATCGGCTCCTCCGGAGGTGACCCCGACGCACCGGAACCGGAAGGTGGAGGGAACTGAGGCCTTGGAAACGGAAGTGACAGACTAGTGAGCAGCCGCCGGGGCTTGTAGTTTCTCTCTAACGCTCTCTCCCTAAGCCGGTTATCAATGCGGCTCGCAAGTGAAACTAAACTTTCAAATGTTTTAGCCTCATCCCGTGTGGCTAACTCATCCTTGAGCCTTTCGTTTAGGGCCTGATAAAACACCCCCCTCAGTGCTTTGTCCCCCCAACCTGCCTCCGCGGCTAGGATCCTGAATTCTATGGCGAATTCTGACACTGGTCTATTGCCCTGCTTGATTACCATAAGTCTCCTCGCAATTTCCTCCTCGTAGTTTGATGGGACCGGTCCCTTCTGGGGATCCTTGGGGATCAGGACTGTCTGACCTTCGGTTAGCCATTCTGGATGCGTCTCATCCATTAGCAGCTGGTTCATTTGTGCTGCTAGGCACTCATGGAGTGCAGTTAGCTTCTTTAGCCAGTAGGTGAATCATGTCAGGGCCTGGTGCTGTCCAACTCTTCATATTTGAGACTCTTTCGCAGATGTCTGCCACAGTGCTGGATACAGGATCCTGTTCAGAAAAGGTCCTATGATCTGCTCTTAGATCCACCAGCCACTGAGCATTGTTGTTATATGTTGCATCCTTCTCGCATATGCTCTTCCAATATTGCTCCGCTTCCAGCCTTGGTGGGGCTGTTCTAATATTGTTCCCCTGCCACTGAGAGTACATCTTGGATGGTTCAGTGGAGAACATCTGGTTTGTTGTCCTGGCTTCTATCTCTCCGGTATACCTCTTCAAGCGGTTAGCCAAGGCTGTAGGTCTTTGCTTGGAAGTTTCTAAGGCCTCAGCTATGGATAGCTTGTTGTACTACTTTTCCATGGAGGGTACTGCTTCCTGTGGCTGTTGTTCATCTTATAGCCAAGCACCTCAAGGATCACTGTTGCTGTGGTGTAGATCAGCTGGTTGATTTCAGTGATGGTCAAAGTAGGGATTGTCTGTAAAGCTGCATTCAATCGTCTAGTAGACTTTCAGAGGGTACTTCATGTAGTCTTAGTAATAGTCCACGAACTGTCCAGGTTTCCAGCTTAGCCATGATCTTCTCTTTCAGGTCAGCTGCTCTCGCATTCAACATACTAGTTGTTCTTGGGGCTTGGTACCCAATCTGTGTGGGGATGATGATATCTCCCCCCTGACCTGCCGTCCTGGCTCCCCTTTGCCGTAGCATTTGTGTTCTACCTCATCAATTTGTAGTTGCAATAGCAGTTGCTTCTGGCGGATGTTGGAACACTGAGCTACTGACCTTACGCTCCAACCACATTGCGCCGCCAGGGGGAGGACTGGCACATGCCAAAGGGGCAACTGGTCGGCTACCCACCCGACCCATCTAGGAATCTAATGCACACGTGAGTCAAAGAATCTCACGAAACCCCAATTCACAATGAAAGTGAGGGCTGGCTTCGCTAGCTGGGGTGTGCATACATATATATATATATTTATTTATTTTTCCCCCTCTGGCTTCTCATATGCTGCCACGTGCTGGTGTTACAGCTGTGATATTGTAAATGCTTTGAAGAAAGCTGGAGTGTGTTTGGGAACATGCAAATGCCTTTTCCCATCATACCCCCAGTGTGTGTGTGTATGGGCGGATGTGTTGTGTATGGTGGTCTGGGTTTTGGGAGGTGGATTCCCTGTCTGTCTGCCATAGAGCTGTATGCCACATCATTTCCCATTCTTCATTCAGCTGCTACAAATAGAACAGGCGTCTCTGGGGGGCTTACTGAGAGAAGAGATGGAGTTGAAGAAGGAGAGTGGAAGGGGAAGGAGTGGAGGGAGCAAAGGAAATACTGGAGAGGCTTGACCCCCGAGAAAATAGAACAGAGAAATGGAGATGGGGAGGGGTGAGGAAAAGGAGGAATGGTAAAATTACAAAGGGGTAATGATTAACATTAGAAATGTAACAATGAAGCCTTCAGGAAGGAAAGGACAGTAAGGAGGAAGGAAAGGAAAAAATAGACAAAGGGGACTATAGCACAAACAAAGAGAAGCCATGAAAAAACAGAAAGACATGGCAGGAAAAGTGAAAACCAAGAAAAAGACAATTCATTTAAGTGTACAGATGAGAAGGGTTGGGGTATAAAAGCAAAGACTGGATCGATACAACTGATAGAGGAAGATGAGAAGGGCAGAGAGCACAGCATTTATGGAGGTTTTTAAGTCTTCACACTGACTGATCTCAAATCAACAAAGAACAGTTAATGTGAAACAAGATATATATATTTATATATATTACACATACAAAATTAGTTGAAAAATGTCCACATTTTCCTAATTGTTGCTTAACAAAATATCAAGGAGGAAACATGGTTGCATTGCTTTTAGCAATGGTTTAAGTGTCTCAGACTGGAACCAAATATAACAATGAGCTCAGGTCTCTCAAGGTCAGCTGAATGACAAAGTTACTGGTAGCAACAGCTCATCCTTTGTTCTCTTGAATTTATTGTGCCTTTTTTAACATTTGAATCTGTTGGTGCATTTTGTTTGAATAAAAATAAAACTAATGAAAAACAGATGTTTGGCTCTTGAAAACTATAGATGGGAAGAAAGGAAGGATGGGAAGGGATGTTAGAGAAGGAGTGATTGTGAAGCAGACAGAGAGTAAAGGCTGGTTTCCAGATGAAACTTGTTAATGTTCAAACATCTTTCAGAAGAGCATAGAGTGTGACTGTGTGTGACTGACTGGTTCCTCTTCCTTTACAGCAAAACCCCACTGTAAGATTTTTTTATCCAGAACCATATCCCATTTGCTGAACATAAGGGATTTCAAAATTCATGATTTCTGAGCGGAGCAAATACAAGTTTCTATTTTTTCAACAGTATCATATTCATATACACAAGTGTTGAGATATAACAGATATTTGCTTAAGAGTCTGTATCAGTGATGTATTTAAAGGTTACTGCAATGGCTGGAATATAACATCATATGTTCTTCTGTGAATGAGGTTTTTAAAAAAACTGATATATTAAATGACGAGTCAAATGTGTTTCCACTCAAGCAAATATTTTCAGTATGTTTTTAAGTCAGTTGACATTAACACTATAGGGTTAACCAAATTAAACTGATGCATTTTCACTCATCACATACTGATGCTTAGTAAGAGTTGTCACTTTTTCACCACACGGAGTACCCCTTTAGTGCAAATTTTCAATGTGCAGGGTACTGTACTACATCTTGCCAGGTGAGGAAGTATAAAAACAACATAAAAAGTCCACAAAAGGAGTCAGAAGATGTAGTGATGACATAAATCAGAGGACTTTTACCCAAAGGACAGGAGTTTGCATCCTGTATAAGACCGCTATTTTTAGACTTTTGTTTTTGACCTTTCAGAGCATGCTTCTGAACATGTTCTTTACCACATGGTAAACTTTTCCAATTTGCAATGAGCTTCCCCTCCATTTTTCTGCAACAGTGACAACCCTGGCAGTGCACATTTGCCTGTGGTCTCACACTACCTCTCTCAGACACTGAGGGAGTTCCACTGAAAATTATATGACCAGACTCCAGGTTGAAGAAATATGTTGAAGGGTCACTTATTGCTTTGCAATAAGACATCAAGGTATCCTGACCAAATAGCAATATGACATGAGATGGCACTGAAGCTGCGGGAGGAAAATTATTATCTTTTACTATCTTTAAAAAAAAAATACTGTAGAAAATTGATTAAAACATGTCAAGACTGTTAAATAGCATGAGCTCAGAAAGATAGTATGAAGTTAGAATTTGGCATAAACAACATGAAAGCATGGATGCATCCTGCCTTGTGTCAACAGTTCAAGCCGGTGGTGGTGGTGGTGGTGTAATGGTTTGGGGGATATTTTCTTGGGACATATATTTTCTTGGGCCCCTTAGTGCCAATTGACCATTGTTTAAATATCACAGTCTATGTGAGTATTGTTGCTGACCATGTCCATCCCTTTATGACCACAGTGTACCCATCTTCTGATAGTTGCTCCCAGCAGAAAAACACACCATGTCACAAAGCTCAAATAATCTAAAACTGATTTCTTGAACATGATAGAGTTCACTGAACTCAAATGGCCTCCACAGTCACCAGATCTCAATCCAATAGAGCACCTTTGGGATGCGGTTGAACAGGAGATTCAAATCATAGATGTGCAGCCAACAAATCTGAAGCAGCTGCTTGATGCTAACATATAAATATGGACCATAATCTCTGTGGAATGTTTCTAGCACATTTTTGAATCTGTGCCACGAAGAATTAAGACAGCTCTGAAGGCAAAAGGGGGTCCAACCCGATACTAGTAAGGTGTACCTACTAAAGTGTGGTGAGTGTATAAATTAGTCTTTAGCAACTGTAATGATAAGCATGTATCCATGCAGCATCACAGGCTCATAACTGGTGAACTGCTGATTAGCCAATTGTATCGACCCATGTGTCCTAATTGTCTAAAATCTATCCCTCTGTTCTCAAGCTGTTTATAGTACAACTAAGAAGGTCAAATAAAAGTGGATGAAGCAACACAGCTAATATGGTATAATAAACTTTTGACTCTGACACGATTACTCACTATTGATTGCTGGCAGTTTACAAAAGTTAAAGTTGATGAAAAAACTTTAACTAGACACAAATCAATGACAGAATGTATTACAATGTTAAAATGCTACAAAATGTTGCCATTTAAGGTGTTGGTGTGAGCAAAGACATCTCCAACCATGGATAATGATACATAACAAATCTATAGAAATAAAGAACCAGAACCAAAACCAAAAACAGAGAGCAAAAAAGTCAAAAAGAACAGGGAGCAGGAAAGTTCTGAGCAAGGAAGACTATTCCAATGGCAAGGCAGAAAAAGTTCGATCCAAGGGCCAGGCAGAGTAGGGAAAACACTTCTGGAAGTCGACCTGGAATAGAAGCAAGGAAGAGGGGCAGTTCTGGGGATTGACCTGGCCATAGAGCTAGGCACAGGAGATGGAGGAGTTCTGGGGGCAGGCCAGGAGGCCAGTGGTGGAGACTGAGCTGTTCTGGGGGCCAGCCTGGAGGCTGACCAGGGCTGACAGGCCTCTCTGGAGGTCTGCAACATGGAAGCAAAGACCTTCTTGTAGCTGTGGAGGAGGCCGGTGATGGAGGCAGCAAAGACTCTCCAGTGGCGCCAGAAGAGGTGATAGAATCCCTCCCTCCAGAGGCTTGGCTGGGGGTCGGCAACAAGAAAGCAGAGCTGAAGGCCAGCAGCGAAGACGGAGCCCCACTGGGGGTTTAGCTGGAGATGGGACCCCTCAGAGAACTTGGCTAGCGGCTGGCATTGGCGGAGGAGACGGGACCCTTCAGAAGGCTTGACTAGTGGCCTGCATTAGCGGAGGAGACAGGACCCCTCGGGGGGCTTGGCTGGCAGCCAGCATCGGCGGAGGAGACCAGACTACTCAAGGGATTTGAGAGGTGTCCGGCCACAAGAAGGCAAGGCAGGAGGCCAGCAACGAAGAAGATTGGGTCCCTCCAGAGGGTTGGCTGGATGCCAGTGGTGAAGGTTGAGTTTCACAGGAGACCAAGAAGGGGGCTGGGGTGGTGGTGACGAGGGGCTGGCTGGCTTGCTGCAGTGGCATAGAGGTGCTGGGCAACTGAGAAGAGGACTGGAGTAGTGGGGAGCAGCTGCACGTGAATGAAGGTGAAATGTGATGACAACAAAGTCCTTTATCAGCACAGGTAGGGAGTCTAATAGCCATAGAAGGCTAAAAACCAGTCTGTGTAACTTGAGACCAACTGCTTCTTTTTACTCCTCACAGCATAACTGGGCAAAACAGGCAGAAAACACACAGGGAGGATTAACAGACACTGGGACAAGGACTAAAGGGAACACAGCACCATTTATACACAAGGGGGCAAATTGTGGGATTGAACACAGCTGGGTAATGACATGCGGGTGATAAGAATCAAAGACAATGAGACAGGAGGGAAGGTAAAACTAAATGGAAGACATTAGAGACAGGTAACTACAAAAATAAAACAGCAAGTGAGAAGCGATAACTAAACAGGGAAATGCAGACACCTAAATGAACTTAACATAGGAGAATTGACACAAGAGGATGGGACAAGAAACACTTAGGGAAAAAACTAAGCTATAACACAAACTGGAACTAAGCACTCAAGACTAAATACACTTTAGGAAATACATGAAGATGAGGAAGTAAACACAAAGCAAACTAAGAATAAAACAGAAAATATTCAATAAACAAAGCTTGAAAGCCAGTAACTCAAAACACTGGGTCAAAGACCCAGGACCATGATAGTTACAATGCAATGTCCTGCTCGGAAACCTTGGAATCAGAAGCATGTATCCACACAGGTGAAGTAAATATCACTGTTCTGCTGGGAAACCTTGGGTCCTGGCATTCACGTGGATCCTCTTTGAATGCATACCACCCACCTTAATACTGTTGAGGATCAAGTACACTTCTCCGTCCATTCAAAACTTGAATAACTCAGGAATGGCACCACAACATTACTCACAAGACCACTAAAAGGATTCACTACAAACATCCTGGTACCAGACACTGCAGGACACTCCCAGAGGTCTTCTATCCATGCTCCAGCTTGCAGAACTATGTGTAGGTGACGTGGACCTACACATACATTGGTAGGTGGTTTTGATGCTGTGCCTGTTTGTCTTTTCCCAAGTCATCTATTTTAGTAGTGTGGTGGATGAGCAGGTTCAATCACACCACTCAACTCAACTACCTTCTTCAAGTGCCCGCAAGCAACCCAAAACACACTTTGCAAGTCCAGCTATTGTAGCTATGTATTCCACAGCAGAGAAGGTGAAGAAAGCATTTTCCCAATGATCAGTTCAGTTTCACATCAATACAAAAAGAAATGGAAAAGTGATTGGAAAAGATGAGCAGAAAGAGAAATTGCATGGAATAGCAAAGGCAGTCGACACATAAAGGGAGTGATCTATATTTAAGATCAATATGTGTGCTGGTAAGACTCTCATACTTAGCCGCACAGACTCACAGAACCTTTGCGATGAGACATCTAATTAAGGAGAACTGGTCTGGTCTCCGAGTGTGTGTAGGTATGTGTGCGAAGCAAAGGAGATAAAGCTGAAAATTGTGATCTCAGACAGTCACGCAGACATTAAGTGAATGTGTGTGTTCCCAGGTCCAGGGAGAGATGGAACGGAGATGCAACTACAGAGAAATCAGAGTGTGACATGAAATATTCAGCTGGGCTTCAGAGGAGAATGTCCAGAAATAGGTCAGCTTAACATGGTAGCTTCTGATTGGCCCAAACAGACACACACAAACACCAATTTACACGCTGACACACAGACGTTTGTCACACAAAAACATACACACAATCCAACACACACACACAATCATGATCTCATCCCACCCATAGAGAGAGCAGCATAGACCTATGAATTGGTTCCAGGTAAGTGTGTGTGTGTGAGATAGATAGATAATATTTTGCAGAGTCTGACAGTTTAAAGACTTCCATTTTAATGCCCCTGAGTATAATAAGCACCAGTAAGTTCCTGCTATCAAACTGGTTGTAAATACAGCCACTTTCACTTTAGTTAAAATAATGCATGTGAACTCCTGTTTCCCTGGAAACAAATCCAACATCGATGATCAACCAATGCCCTCCTGCCAAGAACTGCAAGACCTCTCGTGGGCTAGACAACAAGGACACTTTCCCAACAACAAAAGAATGGGGAGAAAAATAACAAGAGTGAGATAGGATGAAGCCATTAGCTGTGAGGCAGAACTTCTTTCCCCACTATGCCTTCCTTCTCGTATGTTGTTGACAAATAAATTAATTAGGCACTGGTAAGTGGCAACACCCATAAGAGCTGGTGGCAGTTGGGGCACTTTTGCAGAATCAATAATCTACATGGTAATCATGATGAAGTAGCAACTGAGAATGAAAAAAGCAGCTTTTAATTTAGCTTTATTTCCCTTAACTGGAAAAGCAGGAGGAATGTCTTTAAATTTCTTGAGTGCCAGTTCATCAAAAACATGCAAATTAGTTATCTAAAAAAAACAGACCAAAAAAAACAAACAAACAAGAAAATCCTTTACAGTAAAGAATGTGAAGAGAGTGGATTTTCTTGCATTTTGCATTTTAATACCATATTATTTTCTGATGATCAAAATAGTTGCAGAGTAATTTTCAAGTCATTTGTTATTTTTAGGTCTAATGCAACTTAAATTTGTTCCCTTTCTTTTATACAGCTCCCAGACCTGTTGCAGTCAGCCATTATGTGTGCCGAACAACATCTTGCTTAGCAATTTCCACAAGGTTAGTGTTCTTAAATGTCCCATCTGAATCTTTTGTGCAGGACCACAGGTGTTTGAGTAAATGTGAGGGGATGTCACAGGGCAACAGAGGGCAGCCTGCAGGTGCAAGCTGCACCAGAGTTGGCTTCAACATTTATATTTTTTCCTTCATAGTAGAAAAAAGTGATCAAATAAGCTATAACATTTTTAAACGATTTTGTTTGAAGTGAGATCCAACCGGACAAAAGTCATTCACTTTGCCCCACAATAATTAATGTGGAGATCTCAGAGGAGTCACAGATTGACAAGAGCTGTCAGGGTGACGCTCTGTTATGGCAGTGGGGAGTCACAACACTAGCCAGGATGATAACTTTCTCTGGCTAGTAGAGTCTCTGGGTAGTTTCCTCCAGGAATCCCTTTCTAGAGGTGAGGTAGCACCCCTCCTTCATTATGATCACCTTCAGCATCATTTCTCGCTTATTACGAACAACTCTTTGTTCTCTTTGTTCTACAAAGCTCCTGTTAGTGGACAGTAGAAAACATAACTACGCTCTAATAACAGCGATCGAAGTGTACCCTGTCCGGCGCGCGGGACAGAATACCTGAAGCAGGTGATTTTTTTTTTTTTCATAAGCCCAAACAGCATTTATTTCCCCTTCCTTTC
>VUQS01050379.1:0-10161 GCA_015108495.1 Heterochromis multidens | reverse complement strand
CCATCTTTTTATTTTTTTTTTTTTTTTTTTTATAACCAAATCATTTTTTCATAACTCTTCCATAACCTTAACAGCAGGTTTAATACTGTACCCCTAACAAAAAGGGTCCTCTAACCTAAGGTTATTCTAACCCAATCTTTTCCTAACCCCAACCGAAGGCGTACCTCTATCTAACCTAAGATTTACCACAGCATCGTAGCCCTATAAAAGGGTTACTTACCTGTTTGTTTAAAACAGTGATTTCAGTCTGTGGACTATCTCCTGCTGATGGTTTACTCTTTCATGGGTGTGTGGATTAGGACTTTTGATCTATATGATGTTTAAGTGGAGGACTAGTTGAAGGCATATTTGGAAAAACGTGTGCATTTTTTTGTTTTTTAGAGGAGATGCTCAAGTTAGCTATGGACTAATATTACACCGTACTTACTATAAGTAAACACAGGTATCATCAAATCATTAAAACATTAACAACTGCAACTTTAAAGAGTGATTAAAAAAAGCTTTTGCTTATTGAACTATCAATGGGAAAAAAACTTCTGTCCTTCAGATTTCTTGTAATTAGATTCTAATACATCCCCATCCAGTGGAGGAATTTTAGACAGTGCAGACGTTTTACAGACTGACCAGTCAGAGAGATGCAAATAGTGAAAAGGGAGAGTGATGACTGCTGATGTTAACAGGCATGTGACCTCATCACTGGGGTCAGCAAGGGCACGCTGGGTGTAATGGGTGAAATGGGAGGAGACGAGGTCAATGACTAATTAGAACTCTAAAACACTGGGCAGGTCACGGAGGTTAGATGACTTCACCAGGACACATCAGTGTATTGTAAAGACCCCACTGTTGAAGTGGACTCCACTACAATTCCTCTGACCTTTGACCTGTTTCAAAACAGCTGATTAGTTAGTTTAGATCATGAACATCTAACTGCATGATGCTGTCTTTTTGATCTCCTTCTGTGCTGATGGACACTCACTGTTGTACAGTGGTTTTAGCATTTAAGGCTTTAAACTGTAATATTTTCCACCTACTTTTAATGTTGTAGATGTTTCTAATGGTCAATAGATGTGTCTCTACATTTGTAGAAACAGGTCTACAAAATACAGTGCTTACTCGCTGCTGCTGTTCTTTAATGGGAAGCACTTCCAAAAGGAAAAAAATGTATTGGATATGTATTAGGACAATCTCTCTTAATTATTTGTTTGTATAATTTTCACCTTGTGTTAAAGTTGTTGTGATACATATACCAGTAGTGACAATAACTATGACATTAAAAATAAACTGATATAATGATAATAACACACATGATTACTTTGTAAATCACTGACCACCAGTAATTGTCAGGTATACGCTTCAAAATGGTAAGTAGCAGTATTCCATCTTAATGCTGGTCACCACCTGCTGTGAACAGAAAAAGGAAGGCAATTTCATTATATTTTCAAACTACTTTTTTCTTTCTTTCTTTTTTAATTTTTATTTTTCTGTGGTGTTCTTTTATTTAAATGAACACCAGGCAGCTGATCAGAAACGTAAGTTATTCACCTTAAATTAAGAGTAATGTCTTTCTTTGTCCAAAAACTTAAGTAACTCATTAAGATCAGTTTTAACACTGATTTTTACTCCTTCACAATATCCATACTATCCTGTTCCTTGGTTCCTTTCACTCCTCCCCTCTTGTCTTACTCCAAATGCTGACCCCATGGCTGCAGGAGTTACTCGATTCAACAGCCTCTCACTTCTTTTACAAGCCCAGCCAGCCCTTAGCTGGCTTCATATGTTCATAGTCAAACTAAAAATATAATTACACCCTGCTTCTTTGAACTCTCTCCTGCCACGACTCTTTCAGTTTCCACTGTCTGTAGGAAAGAGCAGAAAGATGTGTTCTTGAACTTTATTTAAGTCATCTAGCAGGGAAAAACAAGACTGCACAAAGATTCATGTAACCTTGCATTAAAGTTCAGAAAAAGACTGAAATTAGTCACATTATGATAGTACACAATATGCCTTTGTTTGCTTCACAAGTTCCAGCCTCACATTGTGAGGATGAATAAAGTGAAATAATTTTAGTGAAAATTGTATCCATATAATAGACTGTTTTAAAAAGTGTCTCTTAAGAGGATTCCCCCACTCAGATCATCTTGCATTTTTATATGTTAATAAATCAGTGGTATTTAGTCTGATATTATTTTACAGTGCTAGAGTACAATTGCACTTCAGGTATACTTTTTTTTTTTTATTTCAATGAGTCTTCTAAATGTGATACTAGCACAATAAAAACAAATAACCCAAGTGACGCCATACCTGAACCCCACCTGTTTTGTGAAACAACTACATTCTCATACCTGGCAGGTCTCATTTCTTTTTACCCATGAGACTCAGGTTTTGGTGCTCATGCTGGCTGTGTAGTAACAATGTTCCAAGACTGTCACACTATCAAAGAAAATAAAAGGTCCACTGTAATCCTAGTCACAGTGATAAAATGTCAGTGTACCGCAGAGAGCTCTGCCTGGATGCAGCTGCTGAGCTCCTGACAGCTCTGTCAGTAGAGGTGGAGATCACATTGGCCAGCAGCAGAGGAAGCAGCAGCAACACCAGTCATTCTCATCATTTCCATCTGTCCTTTGGGATATGAATAGCTACACCTGCAAGCCTTCTGCCATCGAGAAAGGCTGAGGATGCTTTTTTTTTTTTTTTGCTGCTAGTGACGGAGGCACACAGGTTAGACCATATTTAGTTAAATAAGGCCCTTTCACAAAATATACTTTGACAGATAGGAGAACCAGAGGTACACAAGAAATGCAGTACTCAGCACCAATATAAGGGGACCAAATAAGGTCATTTCTAGCTCTGTATAGTTTTGTCCTTGAATTTCACTAAAATATCTTGGCATGATTAACATCCACTGTCTGAAACAAGCAGTTTTAGCTTCTGTCTCTTTAAGAAGTACCTCCCCAAAAGCCTATATTTTCTGGTTGGCGGCTCCTCGCTTGGCTTCCACAAACAGAACCAAGTGCTTGCTCTCACTTCTTCATCTACTTAGCTGTGTGTAGGTTCTGAAAACAAACTGTATACTCACTAAAACAAACACAATTTCACCCTGTGAATTGGAAATAGACACTTCTTAAAACATCCATGCATGTTCAAGTGCAAATCTGCTCTAGGAAATGAGCGTGGACAGCATGAACAACAGCAGCAACAAAGATTATGGCAGGAGGTCTCAGCTGGGTAACTATGATACTCATTACCCATTTTCAATCACAAACTAGATGAAACAGTGTTTATATATGTCAGCGTTAAAATGTGTACATGAGAGAAATCTTCTAAAATGCCAAATGAAGTGGAATATTTTATTCCAAAGCTAAAGTAAAGTGTTACTATGCTGTTGTTAAGTGTTTGTGTAGTTTCTCCCTGTGCTGTGATATATATAACAGCTTGTAAGGGTTAGTAGAAATATAAAGAATACGTTTTATCTTCATTGAAACTGTAGTTCCAAGCCACTCGATTCAATTGTCAATACAAGACAAACATTGTTAATGATGATACTGAACTGATGATAATTTTACTAATAGCTTACTCTTTAGAACACCCCTGTCTATTCATATGAGCTTTGCTTTATACTGGGCTTTATTGATGAAAGGGTCCTCTGTGAATTGATACAAACAAACAGAGATTTTGGCTTTTTACTGCTGTTGGTTAAAAAAAAAAAAAAATGCAAAGATACAGAAGACAAAAGTCTGTGCATGTCTGAAGTTCATGTAATGCTGATATTCTTATATAGCAATTTGCTGTATAAAAATATCAGCTGCTTCTGTTTTGTTGAATGTGACAGTCCTGTTTCTAAAGTAGCATTTGCAGCTGTCAGTGGTGGGTGATTGTAACAGTATTATTATAATTCACTTTTCTCACCAGTAGCGGTGCAGAAGTGTTTCAGGAAGCAACCAACTGCCTCCTGAGCTGGAGGGACATCACAGAAGACACCTGTGGATGCTGGTGTAAATGCAATGCACAAATAATTGTGCAAATACACTGTATGGTTCAATAGCTGACCTCTAATGTATGTTTAAGAAGGTAGATTACAAGGAGGACAACGATTATGGCTTCCTTTCATATCAAATATTAGTTCTCAGAAATATTTATTGTTGTTGCTCAGGATGGTAGAAATCTGTTTGCAATAGAGTCTACCTCTAGGGATCCCTTTCTACTTATTATACACACATGCAACAAAGAAAACGACCATGATTCCTTTAGCAGTAAATAGCATTTGAGCACTGGGACTGTTTGACATAGCAGCTGTGTGTAGTCTGTGGCCTTTGTACAATAACCTTGATTCCCTAGGGAATCTGGATTCCATCTTTAGTTTGGAGCTCATTAAGCTGATTATTCCCATAATCTCTCTGATGGCAGGCTGAATAAAAGAAAGCACATTAATAATTGCCTTCTTACATATTGGTCTGTTTGGCCTTGTTGACTGCTTCAGTAAGTGACATAAAGATACACTGCTCTGGTATGTGGTGATGAAAGAGTGTATGAACATGACCAAATTTTAAAGAGACAAAGGTGTTTTTTATGCATAATTGGTTTCACTTGAATCTCTTCTTTTAGTTGTTCTGTATCGGTTGCTCTTTACACACACACGCACATCACACATAGATGTATGATCACTAACATGCAATGATCAAAGCAGACAGGGATGACAGGAAGAAACACAGGAGCCAATTAGATTCAAGCAACACCGGGTGACCTTGCTGAGCTGCAGCTGATTGGTGGTGTCAGAGCTGCCAGTCATGTCACGAACCCCATGACAGGAGACAGACAGAGGAGTGGGTGTATGTGGGTGTGGGTGTAGTGGGGTTAAGTTGGGAAGGGAAGGTGGGTGGTGTAAATTCAGACTGAGACAGGTTGTTAACGAAGGTAATTAAATCACAGCAAAAGTCAATTAAAAGCGTGTGTGTGAGGCAGAAGAGACTTGGTGAGGCTAAGTGGCTGGACATTCAGATTCACTGGGAATCATTTTATAGTTTCCACTGTTCCTGTTTCCAAGCTCACTGATTGATGGCTCCAAATAAAATGTCAGTTAATATTTCAGAAAATTTAATTACTTATTGCCTCATTAAAAAAATGTTGCACTTTACCTTCACAAAGATTTAAGGTAGCACTACAGCAGAAAACAAAAGTGATACAACATGGTGGGTTTGTTGTTTAGAAGGTATGCTCAGGCCCCTGGTTAGAACTCATTCTTATGAAGCCCTAAACACTAACCAGTGCAGCACTGTGACTTTACTATACAATATATTGATTATTATTATACACTATGTACTCAGTACTTAACAAATGTATTAGACCACCACCCAATGTAAGGTTTATACCACAGCTGCCCTAACTTATCAGAATTTGTAATTACCTAAATAATTTTCTATGTTTCTGTAATCCACCAGTGTGCACAAGCTCTTTAATCAAAATAATATTTTAATGCTAAAATATAATTATTGTTGTTTATCCAAATCTACAGTTTTACAAAAAAAGCAGAAAGCACATTATTATTTTTTGATTAGATTAGGTTATAGTTTATAGTCGGTTTTAGTGGTTGTTTTGTTGTGCTTGATTAATTTCTGACTTCTCAGAGACATCCAGTGTGCCAGCGGCTCAAATTTGGGTATAAAAACACGAATTCAGTTCAGAGAATTCAGTCATTTTTAGCTTTAAACAAGTTTTTGACAGATTTCTAAAATATTTGTGTTTTCTTGTTTTTAGTGACAGGTGGTCTAATGAATTTGTTAAGCACTATGTTACATGGTTAATACATTTCATGATTATTTGCTTTTATTTTATTGTGTTATTTTTTGAGGGATGTTTTATATTTTTTGGTTTTACCAATAAAGCACACATAGTTTTAAACATTCTCTGACAGTTTGGCTGAGAAGATAAAAAGATATTCCTTGTACACATCAACATTTCAATTTGTCAGACAGATGCACTTTCCACTTGCTTTGAATTACCCATCAGGCTTTGCAGGGTCAACCGCAGCTAGTGATCAACTCCCTAATGGCCGACACTAATCACCTCTGGTTAGTAAGCAGCAGGATCTGCTGCCAGATTCTCCTCATGCCCCTACTATTGCCTTAACCTTTGTGGCCCTGCTGGCTGCCCTTTGACCCCTTGCCACATGATAAGTGTCTGTGACCTCTGACCTGTTTGGATAATTAAAGAGGCAGGACCTTGGGGAGAGATTGCATTGGAAATCTGTCGCTGCTGATTTTGTGTTAGTATGAGGTAAGGATCCACAGATCAAGGCGTTGTCTATTTTTAGGAATAGCAAAAGAGCGTGAATGTGTTTGCTTTTCTTTATTGTTTCACTCTGACTTATTTATTTCAGTCAACCTTTGCCACTTTAAGTGGAAGAGGAGCTTTTAATATATTTCTGGTGTCAATTTCTATCAAGATTTAACTGGTCAAGACTGAAACATATCTACAGCAACTACTGGAATTATTGCCAGTGAAATTCTGTGCATACATGAACTATGTTGCTTTCATTGGGGTGTAGAAATCTTCAGAGGAACTCATGGTCTAAATTAAGTTCCAAGAAATTTTATCCTCTAAAAAGCCCCTCATTAGAAGAAAGTCCAGGAACTTTGAAGGGCTGAACATTTCTCACTGGAGCAGTACTCTCAGCATTTTATTTTCAGCAGGTCCCTTTGGTCATCTCACTGTCCATTTCTGCAATACCTGATACAATCCTTTTGAGTACTTTAAATGTAGTATTTTCAGGTGTTTTGAATCCGCTGAATTCGCTGCTACTGCTTGCCTGTTTTGTACCGATAACTTCGTGACTCATATTGCAAAGCAGAAAATTACAATCGACAGAAGTTTGACTTGAATCTCCTTCATGCCTTCATGCCTACTGTCCAGTTTTGCCTGTGCCTTGCTGGGCATCATTGTTGTTGTGTATTTGCTGTAAAATGATGCTCAAAAATAATGCTGTTGCTTTTCTACAGGTCAACGGGCTGAGTAGCCTAATTACCAAAACATAATCACGGACACACAGATGTCTGATGGATCCTTTAATTTCTTGGACTAAAAGGTCTGGCTCATGGCTCAGTCACACTACAGTAGAATAAAACTAGGACAGCAAGGAAAAATTGGTGGTTGTCCAGTGATTGCACTGAATTTTTTCCACATTTGGCGACCAATTGCAAGTAGTAGTAGTATGGTCACCCAGAAGTTGAGCATGCAACACCCTCAACCTCTGGGCGACCACACTGGATCACATGTTGATTGCACAGATTGTCTGGTGGGAGGCAACCTGTCTTCGAACAATTGTAGAACGTCTCAGACTGACTGCAGACAGACTGGAGAAGGTTTGCAAATAACTGCCATCAAATTTATGAACGCAATCTGATTGCCAACATGTATGTTACAAACAATCTGAATCAATTTGCACTGATAAGTGCAACCTGTCTGTGAGGCATCTCTCTGTAATTAGGAGCACGACTCAGCTGGTTGTTAACTGGTTGTATTCTGGTTATATTTCCATATTAAAGCAAAGTTGCCAAGTGCTTGTATCATTTTCCAGTGAAATCGCTGTCCTGCAGCAACTACGTCACTGTTTGTGGTGGAATTTCTGAATTTCAGTTTCAAATTTATGAGGTTCTGGATGGACTCTGGATGTAAGGAGTTAATGTGAATTTCTGTTTAATGTGAATTTCTGTGTCTGCAGATGGCAACATATTTGAAAAAGACAACAAGAGATTTGCGATTTTCGCTGATTTATCACAACAGACTCAATGTAACTGACTCTGTCTTATGGTGATTTTATTGCCATCTTGATGCACCAAAGTCACTTTGAAGGTGGCAACTGACTGCAAATAGTTGCAGACTTGGTATCTATCTTTGAAACAACAGTTTCACAGGAAACAAGATCGCAAGTTCATTGCATGCAATCACAATAATTTTGGTTGTGTCTCAGTCTCCAACCACTGTGTTACCCAGTGTTACTGTGGCATTGGGTACTTGGGTGGGAACTCAGTTATCCATTCATGAGGTTGAAGCCTTGCAACGTTGTTGATGCTTAATTGATTTATTCCATGATGCCCCTGGTCAAACTTGAAATTTGTCTGGCATTTCAGCTCATGACTAAAGCTGTACTGTTGAATTATTCTACACAACTCCTAACATGCTAACACATTAAATAAAGATACCACTAAGTGGTGGAAAAACTGTTTAATAGTGAGGCTGTTTTTATTTTATCTAAGTCATTTTGTCATTTTATTTACATGGTCACGTTTTAAGTTATTAGATACATTTAAAAAAATGTGAACTACTTGTAGAGATTCACACTCTTTCTGTTGTCTTGTTAGAGCAATTTTCATGTAAGAAACATTCATCAGACATTTAAAAGACCACAAGTATTAGTCACATTATCTTGCTTTGGTAAGACGGTAACAAAGGAAGCTGTGGCAAACACAGCGTGGAGGGACCATCTGAACAGACGAACAGCGGTGAATCTCTCCTGTAGAATCAAATGACATTCCACACTTCTCCGCTCAACTTGGTTACTGTTGCTAGGGCTAGAAAACTTTATCCAGCAATAACGGCAGCAGAGGGACGTCTGTGTCAATGTGATTTTCCATGTCAGCTCCAGTAGATTCAGAGAGTGAAAATGAGAGCAGGGAACCTGTTGTTCAGTCTCACTTTTTAGGTCAACAAAGGTTTTGAATCACTGTAAGGACAGAAACAGTCAAATGTTTAGTTTCCAGTCCCCTCATAGCATCTAAGTGATAATCCACTGTGAGTTCACAGAAGCTTTGTCGTTTGCATCTTGCTGTTTCTACATATGAAGACGGTTTGGGGCTTTTAATGTCCAGGTCTTGAGATACCTCTTAGAGGTTTTTACTTTTACCAAAAAACAGCAGAGGTAAATAAGAGAAAAAGTCTGAAAAAAAATGTTAAGGATGTTGTTTGACATTTTTGAATGTCAATCTTTGAGATATCTTTGAGACAATCTCTGGCATCTTCCTGCCTGGGGGCAGATACCACAGAGTAAAGAGAGCAGACTGACAAATAGCTTTTTGTTGAAACCTTCATGGAAACTGAATGATAAACATGTCAATAAAGTATTTAGGTTTAGTTTGTCTATTTTCTGTTTAAAGTGGACCTTGTGCTCATTTCCGGTAACATGAAGCTAGTAGTTTTGCATGATTCTTCTTACACTGTAGCCCCTGAAGTCATTCACTATCTAAACAGCTCCTTTCCCTTTAAAACTATCCTCCTAGTAAGCCAACTTTGATTGGCTGCCCCTCATAAACAGGTTTTGAGATGTCTGCTAGAGATGACCATACTAAAGATATCAGTGACATCATTCAGAGCAAAGAATGGAAAAATTGAAACAGAGTGCTCAGGGCCACCTGAACCCTGAGCGTTTGGCCATATTTAATATCAGCATCCACCACTGTGACAGTTTATATACAGTGGTGTGAAAAAGTATTTGCCCCCTTCCTGATTTCTTAGTTTTTTGCATATTTGTCACACTTACATGTTTCAGATCATACAAAAATTTTTTATATTAGACAAAGATAACCTGAGTAAATACAAAAAGCAGTTTTTAAATGATGATTTCATTTATTAAGGAAAAACAGTTATCCAAACCTACCTGCCCTGTGTGAAAAAGTAATTGCCCCCTCTTGTTAAATCATCAATTAACTGTGATTAACCACATGTTTTGTAAAGCTGAGTTCAGTTTCACTGCCACACCCAGGCCTGATTACTGCCAGACCTGCTGAATCACAAACTCACTTAAATAGAACCTGTCTGACAAAGTGAAGCAGGTTAAAAGATCTCAAAAAGCAACACATCATGTCACAATCTAAAGAAACAAAGTCATTGACATCTATCAGTCTGGAAAGGGTTACAAAGCCATTCTAAGGCTTTGGGACTCCAGTGAACCACAGTGAGAGCCGTTATCCACACATGGAGAAAACTTGGAACAGTGCTGAACCTTCCCAGGAGCAGCCGGCCTACCAAAATTGCCAAAAAAACATCTGGATGATCCCCAAGACTTTTGGGAAAATATTCTGTGGACTGACGAGACAAAAGCTGAACTTTTTGGAAGGTTTGAGTCCCGTTACATCTGGTATCAAACTAACACAGTGTGATGGGAAATTTATT
>VUQS01050360.1:14246-26118 GCA_015108495.1 Heterochromis multidens | reverse complement strand
AGACACACAGCTGTCTTCAGGTCCCCGACTGTGACTTCTCTGGTCTCTATGATGCGCATGGCTTATTTAAGATGCCTGAATGGGTCAGTCGGAGGTGAATTGCTCACACAAGTGGGAGCCAGCTTGGGCTCGAGCATCTCGCCTTTTTTCTTCAAGCCTGTTTGATTGGGTTTTAGCACTCTGTTAGCACCAGGAGGCCCTCAAATGGATTGCTGTCGGGGCCGGCAGACATGCCAAGCGGAGAAAGCGACAGTGCTCCGGCTCTTGCTGCGAGTTGACCGGCGATCCCTTGCGCATCACCTCCATGCCTCCTCATCCATCGTGACCCCCCCAATCCCCTAACACACGCACACAGCTCATTCCCTCGCCTCATCTTCGTTCACTTCCTTCCTTAATCTCTATTCTCACTCTGTCAGCTCTCTTGTGCCCCAGGAGGCGGCATAGGCCCCGTCAATTAAGCTTGAGTTATTGCTGAGATATGGCCAACACAATCCAGTTTTCCAGTCAGGAGATGGAATCTTATTGACAGATCATTCCCTGTAATAATACCTCCTTGCACTTGGTATTGGCAGGCCGTTTTATAAAGCCATCCCACACTTATCAACAGACTAGTGCACAGCCAGGTATTCACATCCGTGAAACACTGCTTAATTTCAAGGCACCAGGGTGCATAAACATTACTATATGTTACTCTCACCCTGTGACAGACAATATAGCTCAACCCAAATGTGCAAATTGACCCCTCTGGCTCAGTGACAACTTCATTTTCTCATCCAATTTGTCACAGTTTGGCTTTAAGCTGCAGCCATGACACAAATCATGCTCACTCACACTTGTAGCAGCAGGGTCAGTCTCCTTAAATGATCTGGTTTACTATATGTATTTTCTTGTTGGCTGATCTGCTGCACCTGTTGTCTGCAAAGGACCTGTTTGAACACGGCTACAGAAATACCAAACATTCCCTATTTAAATGGTGACAAGGAAAAAACAGAGAGCTTCCTGTTTTTAGAAAAATAGCATGGATGAACATATTTTAAGTATGTAAATAGAGTAGCACTGCCAGTGGAGGATAGAAATCCATTTCCTACCAAAGGAAAGGAGAGTCCACAAATGCAGACTTCCTTTTAATGATTAATGATGGACGATATTGAAGACGTGCTCTTTTTCAGGCTTAAAACCTCCAGAATCTTATTTACAGATATCTGCGTTACGATTCTTTCTTCGTCTGGCCTTCTATAATGCTATAAAATACACCTTCCATCAAAGATAAACCTGTAATAGTAGCATATCTTGGCAGCTAAACCTATTATCCATACATCTACTTTGCATTGCTGGTGAGATGGTAGGCCTTGGAGAATTCAGACATGCCTCTTACCCGTGCACATTAGGGAGCCAATCTCATTTAATTTTGTCTCTACTAAGGTGTGATTTCTATTGACATGCTGAAAAGCAGGTGGAGTTGTGATTTAATTAAATCCAGTGCCCACAGATAGGCCTGCTGTGTGTGTGTATATATATGTATATATTAGAAAAGATGGAAAAAGAAACTACAATATGTTGCTGATTATCCAAACTGTCAGTTCAGGAATTTAAAACAATACCATATAACTGTCAGAGTGATTTTTTTATTATTTTTTTTAATATATAATCTAATCCTCATGAAGAGTAATTAGCATTAAAAGAGCTGATTAGGGCCCTTTTCTTCTTCTGATAATGACTTGAGCTGATATAAGCTCCTCTTATTTCTAAAAAATGATGTGGTCGCCAGTGATTCTGTTTTAAACTTCATCGCAGTGCTAATCCGTATGCCTCGAGTGATAAGTCCCGAAGATCCACGGCTAATCTCGCTCAACAAAGACAGGAGAGTTACCCCCTCTGATACAGCCACAAATCGGCCTTTCAGAAGCAATTATCATTTGGACAACTCTACTCTGGTGTTGAAACACCCTGCAGATACTGAGTGGGGGGAGAATCTGGGCCAAAAGTGTATTTTTGCATGCCTTTATGGGCATGTTTGTGTGTATGTTGTGAGACCCCAGGCCTTCACTGGAGAGAACCATAGGGAAAAAGACCACCATGGTGGCCTGTCTTGGTATTTTCCTCAACTAAACAGAATATAAATTTGCTCATTTGCCTACAGAGGTTTCTCTGTATCTATGTAGACATTAGAAAACTGACGTAAACGCCACTGAAGCATCAACCTATGCTCTCGTGAATTAAAAGCAAGCTACCTGCATAGTGTATGAATGATGTATGTATGAAACATGCTACACATACAGTCATGTAAAAAAGAAAGTACACCCTCTTTCAGTATCAGGACATACATAAAACTGTATTAAGGGGCTTCCCATGATACACTGAGTGTTTCTCCTTCTCTCACCTCTGTTCACTCTGTGTTTTTACACCACTCTGTATTTAATCATGAGTTATTATTAATCTCTGGCTCTCTTCCACAGTGTGTTTGTGTCCTGTCTTCCTCCCCTCACCCCCAACCATTTGAAGCAGATGGCTGCCCCTCCCTGAGCCTGGTTCTGCTCGAGGTTTCTTCCTGTTGAAAGGGAGTTTTTCCTTCCCACTGTCGCCAAGTGCTTGCTCACAGAAGGTTGTCTGATTGTTGGGGTTTTTCTGTATTACTGTATAAAATTGAATTGAATTGAATTGTACTGAAAGCTGATATTAAATGCTTGTGGAGCATTAAAAACTGGAGGTACCAATGACAAAACGGTACACATTGTTACATTAGTTTTAAAGGTTGATCAGAACCTGAAACACAGGTTAAAGTTCTCTGAATGCCATTAAAACACCAGATAAACAATTCAAGTATGCTATATACCCAACCAAGTAATCACCAGCTTATTTGATTGGTGGATGTGTCAAAGAGAACACATTTTTGCATGCACAAAATAATATTTTTTAATTTTTCAGCACACTAATGATCCCAAACACTTTGTCAATGCAGTAAAAACATACCTGGATAGAAAAACACAAAGTGGAACCTCCCCAGAGCCCGGACCTCAACATTATTGAAGCAGTGTGGGATCATCTTGACAGAGAACAGAACAAAAGGCAGCCAACATCCAAAGAAGAGCTTTGAATGTCCTTCAAGAAGCCTGGAGAACTATTCCTGAAGACTACTTAAAGAAATTACAAGAAAGCTGCCTAAGAGAGTTCAGGCTGTGCTGATGAATAAAGGTGGTCAAACCAAATATTGACTTTCAAGCTTGTTAGAATTGTACAAACTCTGTTTTTGCCTTATATACTGTATTTGCATGTATGTATGCATGTTTCAATAAATCACTGCATCTATTTCCCATTTTCCAAGCAAAATATAAAGAAATGAGAGGTGGCTCAAGACTTTCTAACGGTACTGTAAACGGTACTGTGCTGTATTGTGACACTATTATCGCGGGCAAGATATCATGAGTATCATTGTTAGTTACTCCTAATGAACACAGTTTTAGTGTCTTGTAATTTTCAACAATAACCATTATTTTATTTTCACTTAAAAAAAAACAGGGCTTAACATTTCAGATCAAATCCCACGAAGGAACCATGCATATATACCATTGTTTGTAACAGCAATGGTTGAACTTAAACCACAAATTTAACAAACCGTTCATATTAAACAGTTCGACAGTGAGTTGAATCTCTTGTTTGACTCTTAGAATCCAGTTTTGGTCATTTTCGACTTTATTTTGTTTAGTGGAAGTTCTACCACTGTTTCCTGTCAAGACAAAATTAAACATGCTTTTGAAACGCCTCGAATAGGAGACGTTTCAATAAAAATCACGCTCCTATTCATCAACATGCAATCCTCTCTTCTACGAATGGCTTTCAAGTGAGAACTGTGATTAAAAATGATGAATTTCACTGTCAACAACATAATAAGAAAATCTTGATTGAATCTGTAATGTTTCAGAATGATCATATAAAGGGAAAAGTATTTAATTACATGCTTGAAGCAACATATATTTGTGGCTATTTTAAGTTCTCATAGTGCTTAGTTAAGGTTAGTGAAAGATTTTAGTTCATTAAAAACAATATGAATATAAAGACTAAAAAAAGGGCGTGTTTACATTAACATTTACTAAAAGTACAAGTTACAAAAATGTAGCAGCGACATTAAACAATCAGGTAGCAATTACATTTTACTCCCAACATGTTTGGCAACAAGAAACAGTTGAATAAAAACGCAACCCTCATGCCAATTTACCAACAGATAAACGGCTTCAGAGGCAACTCCCATCAACAGAGAGCATCAACATCAAGCCAGGTTCTTCAGAAATGTTCTATTCATTTGCAGCTATGAAGAGACAGGAACTGTCACATTAGATATGCCAGCTCAGCATCAAATTACTTATAAATACTTCTTCAACAACCGGCTCCTTATACTGAATCCTAACCACCTGCAGTACTAATGAAATACAGTACCTATGTTAAGATGGTGTAATGTCTGCGCTTATTACTGTCACCTTCCCACTGTAGCATCCACTCATTAGCTGCCACAGCAAATGAATTATACCTCACAGCTATGCTTTTTGCTGCTTTAACAAGGGGTCTGGAGCAGCAAGTTAGTCCCCTCACTATGCAGTTAATGCAGTAATCATTTACAGCACGAGATGGGGCAGGGCACTGGCAGGTAGAGGGAGAGTAATTTGGGAGCTGCTGGTTAATTTGGATTTTGTGAAACAAAACTATAAAGTAAGAAAAAAAAAAGAAAGAAAGAAAAGGTTTTCTGTTGTAGCAAAGCAGCAGCCAGCCATTGCTAAAACCTCTACTCCTCATGTCAGGTCACCAATCAGAGAGCAGCCTTCTGAGATGAGCCCAAGCACTGTCATTACTGTGCCAGTCACTAACACTCTTCTCACCCTCCGACCACCCACGGTGCCCAGCACCTTAATAAATAATTCATAGGCATAGGAACATGTGAAGGGCACATGCTCAGTCAGGGCTTTGCTTTCAATTTGTTTCATATGACTGGTACACAAAGAAGACATTCTGCCTCTTTTTCCAGCATGCGTGACTGGAAAGTAAGGGTACAGAACAGGATTGAGATATATCATTATATGTAATGGCGTTTGAATATATTAATCTTAAGTACGTCAACTATGTAAATACCAGGTTCCTAGCTAAATGTCTTTGTTTTGTGGAACCGCTCTGCTGCACAGTTTCCTAATGTATAGCCCGCTGACCCACATAATTGCTCTGAAATTGTGAGTAAGAGCCACAGCAAGTTTTGTTTTGCATTCGCTGCACAAACAGCACACCGAGGCCATTTTATGTGCAGTTATAAAGCAAACTCAGGGTGCATATTTCATCAACACCTCCTGACAGATATGAATCAGGGCTGATGTCAAACCCAAATCAGTATTCTGTTAACAGCTCACTTGTGCCTCATTAGCGACTGGGCTAGATGTTGCCATGACTACCCAGCAGAAAGGCCATCAGGGGTTCACAGTGTCAGCTCCCCCCCGCTCCCCACTCCCTATCACTTTAACCCTCTCCTCAGACACACAAGAGTCATTACCCCTTGGTAGCATGTGGGCTGTTAAGTGCAGGGACTATATATCATAAAAACATTAGGAACAGATATATATAGGTCTTACATTTCTTATATTAGTGAGTGTGTTATATAAATGAATTTCTATATCTGCCTGGCTGTCAGAGGCTGCACTAGTGTACTATGGTATGATCCTATGGGCTGCCATGTTTCCAGGTAAAGAGGGCCCCTCTCTTCACTAATGGCACTCAAGCGAATGACCTTGACAGCTTGAAAACGAGCACATTAAGTAGTAACACTTAAATGTATAATTATGCACTTGTTCCAGTGGAACTGTCACTGCTCTGTAGGTTAAATCATTACGGCTTAGATAAGATGAAAAAAATAAATAAATAATTAAAATAAATACTTTTCCCCCCCTCCACAACTGCCTATCAAAACAATTAAGGGATTGGCTTTGATATGAACACATGAAAGGGAGCATCACTGCACTCATTAAGTGAACACATTCAAAAAAGCAAAGCAGTGGAGAGCGAAGCAACAAACAGTCATTAGTCATTTTGCCATGCATGGAAATGCAGTGCACTTATTTTTGACATGACAGGTTTAACAGTGTGATTAAAACGTATATAAGAATGGGAAGACATATTGCATATTATGCTTTAACACTAGCACCAAGCTGAACTTGCTTGTAACAAGAAAATTCTAATTAAAATAAAAAGGTGGAAAGGATTGTCCTGCTGTAAATACAACCCAGTTATGATGTAGAGTGTACAGAGAGATTGTAATACCGCTAAGTTCTAACAATAAACAAGTTATATTTGCTCTCATATAAGCAAACCACCTGCAGTAGGGTGGTGGGTGTTGAAGGATTAATAACTATGCCATAACATTAGTCAGAAAATATAATTTGATATATATGCCATATGCATAATGCCAATTCTATATCGAGCCAGAGGGGAGGGAATCCACAACTTGGTGGAAAAAAATTGGTAATTGGTAACGAACAAAAACCCTGAAACCAGTGACAGTGTTTATCAGAGTTTTTTATATTTATTAGTCTGTGGAGACAATGTATGTTTGTGTTGTATAGATATCACTTTGAACACATATATAATAAAGCTTGAGCTATTTCCTCTTGTTTCCTATTGATCTACCCCACCCACTCTTATCTGCACTGCCTCCCAAAATCAAATTGTTGATGTAGATAACACAATTTGTAATGATGCAAATGACAAAAACATTTAATCTTTGAAAAACAGCCTGACTTTACAGTTTACATTGGTTTTAGTACATCTTGCCAAAGGACTGCAGCTGAGAAACTGGCTAAAACTGGCACATTTATAGAAATGTTGACTAATTTTTGTTCTCCATCTGAAGTATATTAAATAAAGTATGTCTAGGTGGGGGTTTAAAACCGAACTTATATGAACTTTGCATTTTCTGTGATTTGTGGCCTTTAAAAAACACCATTTCCCATGAAACCTAGCCAGTTAAATGTCACCAGTTCAACAGAATGAGGACATGGGCGAGCTGAGGGGCCATGGCAGTGGGACAAAGAGCAAATAGTGAATGTGTTATGGTTTTTTTAGATAGTAGCAGAGATTACCCCTAAAAAGTTTAACTAAAAAAAAAAAAAATAGAAACAGCATCTAAAGAGGGTGTTTGTGGTTATTATAGATATGGAGAATGTAGGTTATGGTTATGTCTATTTGCATGCTTCTCCATTGTAGCCTTATTTGTATGCCATCAAACTGTTACTGTTTTAAGTTAAGATCATAGTGTTTAGCTTAAAATATTGATTCAATTCAATTTAATTTAATTCAATTTTATTTCTATAGCGCCAAATCACAACAACAGTCACCTCAAGGCTCTTTATATTGTAAGGTAAAGATCCTACAATAATACAGAAAAACCCCAACAATCAGACGACCTCCTATGAACAAGCACTTGGCGACAGTGGGAAGGAAAAACTCCCTTTTAACAGGAAGAAACCTCGAGCAGAACCAGGCTCAGGGAGTGGCAGCAATCTGCTGCGACCGGTTGGGGGTGAGGGGAGGAAGACGGGACAAAAGACACACTGTGGATTGATGGAGGTAATGTTAAAAATTCGACAGACATAACTAAAATTCTTGATCTAACATTGCTCACGCACACATTACCCAGATTTTACAAAATCTTAAAAATACTTTCAAAAATCAGCATTGTAAAAGCGCCCAACAAATTGCATCTATTTTTAGATTATATTTTTATTCATAACCACCAATCCAAGTAAGATTATTTTGACAGGAGACGATGATGTGTATCACTCCCGTCTCAGGTTGATGTTCAGTTTCTTTGTGCTCATTTGTAACCTGATAGTGTTCAAGTGGTTTTACAGTAATAATCTTAAAACTCCCTCATGACTGCTGTACAATGAAATGGCCACCTATCGAGATAATTAGCTACAGTACTTCTCTCCTGTTTATACATGTGCAGCACTGCAGAAAACTGCAAGTGAACAGTAATCAATCTAAAAATGAGAACGAAGGCGATACGTTTTCCATCAGGACTTCTTTCCTTTTTAATGCTTATAAAAAGATGTGGAGCTTTTCAGCTGTATTCATGAGAAACTGACTCTTATTGATCCAATGAGCATATTTCATATTACCATGGTCACAGAGTAGTCTCTACTTTCGTAGGTTTGTGCTAATAAATTTGCTCAAACTAGGGCCCCTCAAAGGACTCAGACAGCCTGAAGGCATTCGAATAGCTGCGCCTCTTTTTCTCAGCACTTGGGAATTTTTTCTATTACGTTCTGGTGATCTTTTATTTGGAGCGCTACAAGAAATGGATAGTGGCCAAACAATATAGGGTCACATAAGTGAGCCTAGCCACAGGCGTGAGAAAACGCTGTCTCTACGTAACTCAAAAAAGGCAAATCTGGAAGCAGCATACATATGTCTGCCGCATACCGCCACAAACAGCCATCCTATTTGTATTTTTCACAGTGGCCAGCACATCCCACTCTCTCTGGGGTTGCTCTGCGCTGTCATTTCAACTGCCTGGCTCCTTCGCAGTGGGCATACACAGTCATTCACTGTGGTTTCAATGTTGCTAGGCTACCTCACTTCTCCACTGTTTTCTGTTTGAAAATCTACTGTTCAATAAAGCAGTTCAAGGGAGACCTGTGGGTTTGAATACTGAGCGATATGAACCAGCAGGAGTAACTGACAACACTAATAGCCTTTTTTTCCCCATTTCACAATACTCTCTTTCTTTTTTCCCTTGACTCGATAACACACTAGCACAATCTGCACCTACCTCTACATCCTATGCATCTGCTTCAATCATAATATTCATATACTAAAACATTTATAACCTTCCCTTATTATATTTCCCTATTTTGAAAGTGTGAGCCTGAGTCATAGGTGTGGTGAAAATCTTTCCTTTGTAGTCTTCCACTATTCTTTTATGGCTTGTCTACTCATAGCCGCCCAGCAGTGTGTCTAGGAGTTATTATTATTCCTGTTTTGTCTATCCTGTTTTCAGCTTTGGATGTTGGGCATATTCCAAACTTGGACTGTCAAACACAGTGTGTTTCCAAGGGCAAAGGGTGAGCAAGCAAGCTGCTCGCCGGCCCCTGCACAATTTTAGCACTGTGTTTTTTCCTCCCTCCTTGTGTGCTTGCAATGATGATGAGTGTAGAGCGGTTTGACCCCGGCACAATAGAAGGTCTAGCTCCTTGAACTTTGCGGAGCGACATACGCTGACCCCCATGACCCTGACTGCGTGGCCACCTGATTTCCCTGGAGTCCCAAAACAAAAACTCATTGGATGACCCCTCAACCGATCCCATCCTCCTTCGCAGCTACATTCAAATCATCCCATCCTCCTCTGTCTGCGGGAAAATGCATGTTATTAACAAGATACCATAGATCCCATAATGCAGTTCTTTGCTATTTTGGTTTTGTGTGGCCGCACATCTCTAAGGTGTACAGGATTTGTGTTTGTGCTTTTTAATATTGTTTATATTCTTTTGCTGCATCTGCCGCAAATTATCTGTTACATAGTTGGTTTAATGTCAAGAAATCTGTTTTTTTTTTTAGTTCAATTCAATTAAATTTTATTTATATAGCACCAAATCACAACAAACGTCGCCTCAAGGCGCTTTATACTGTAAGGTAAAGACCCTACAATAAACATCCATGTCTGTATCACTGCAGCTGAATCTGTTTCCGTGTTTTTAGTCTAGTGTAACTTTAAAGGGATCTACATAAATTTTTCAAATGCACTTCTGCTCATGCTGAAAGTTTATTACAGCCTGACACTGTGGTGGTGGCATACCTTAAAGAGATGGCTTTTCTGTAATTGTTGTGGTTGTTAGCAAAGAAATGGTTTAAACATTAAGCTAATTGCTTAAATGTTGACAAAGCACTTTCTGGAAACGGTTTTAAAAGTTAAATATGCTTAATGTGGTGCTGATTCACTTTTCATCAGCAGCATGGCATCAGAAAACAACAAAAGAAGCTGCTACTTTCCCAACACTATGAAATAATGCTGCAGACCAACTTAAACAAAAAAAGACATCCCAAAACTGAAGCATGGTGACGGAAAGGCAAAGGCAGTATTTAACATAACAAAGGCAGTATGATAAGAGGGGCACCTCAATTCAACTTTATCTATAGTTAATTTTCTGTAATATATTAGGATATTTATATTTTGAGTTATTGTGTTATTAGAACTATTTGTAATATTTTGTAATTTGTAATATATCGTATTATTTAATATTGGTTTTTTAACTTGTTAATTACTTTCTTACTGTCCTGGAGCAACTGTAACCACATAATTTCCCCAGGGATTAATAAAAGTATTCTCATGATGATTCTGATGATGATGAAGCTGCTTTGCTGCCCTGGAGTTCAAATACGGTAAATGAACTGGTATTTATGTAGCGCCTTTCTACTCAGTTTGAGCACTCAAAGCACATTCTACTACAAGTCTTATTAACCCAGTCACACTCACATTCATACAGAGCTTTTATCATCATTTATCATCAAGCACCTTTATCTAACTCACACACACTCAGATGAATGTATCAGGGTATTTGTATCTTGCCCAAGGATACTTCGACACACGGAGTGTAAGAGCTGGAGATCAATCCACCTTCTGATAGGTAGATGGCCTGCTGACCACCTGAGACACAGCTGCCCCAAATCACTGAGGGAAAACTAAACTACCCGGTGTACTTAGGCCTCAGTCACACAGGCCTAGAGACCTCTTGGCGACCATCTGGCAACCACTGCTCATGAGGGAAAAATGTGTATTCCTCGACCGGTTTGTTGCTGAGTGGTTGCTTGAAATTGATTGCAAAAGCCCAATTCACACAGGCCTAGAGACCAGTCAGTGCCCCCCTGATAACCACCAGTTGCTGGCAGTCGCTAGTGTGAAAGAAATATTCGCTGCTGCACTGAAAACCTCCTGGTAATTGCTTTGGTCACTAGCACATATGCACGGAAGACATCAACTTGCCCGCAAACACTTGCAAACTGCTCGTCAAGTGTTAGTGACACTGTGAAAAGAGAATGTTTGCTTTCAAAGTAAAAGCTGGATCATTTGAAATGTGTTGGCTACATGTCAAGCCACAACTTTTACTTTGAAGGTGAACACTCTCCATTTCAGGTTTGTGCCACACATTTTTTCGAGCTTCAGTTAACCCGGAGTGTTTGCAATCAAGTCTGCGTCTTCCCTGCATACGTGCTAGTGACCAAAGCAATCACCAGGAGGTTTTTGGTGCAGCACCCTCATTCAAACCAATTTCACCATCCAGCAACTACTTGCCAACTGGTCAGGGAAACACATTTTTCCCTTGTGACCTGCGGTTGCCAGATGGTCGCCGACAGGTTTCTAGGCCTGTGTGACTGGGGTCTTGGGTCAGTGGGAGTTGGATGACACAGCAGGACAATAACCCTAAACATTAAAGCAAATCTACTACACACTGATTTTCAACAAAGAAAGTCTGTCTTTTGGAGTGGTCCAGTCAGAGCCCAGACATCCAGCCATTCACACCAGACATACTAAGAATATGGCTAAACTGAAGCAGTTCTCTAAGGAAGAATGGTCCAAATTTCCTCCCACGTTGTAAGGAGTGATCTCAATACCACATTGGCTTTTTGGAAATTAATGTGACATGCTGGTGACAATATGATCAATGTTCTGTTTGTTAACACAGTATTAATTCTCTGCATGTGTTGTTTCTCCATCAAACAAATTGGCAATGCTTGTATGTTATAAGACCTCACATAAGCACAGAGGTAACAAGGGATCTGCCTTTGTGTGTCTTTGTTTGGACTTTTCCAGAAGCATTTAGCAGCTCTGCATTTGCTGTCCTGT
>VUQS01050353.1:16628-27631 GCA_015108495.1 Heterochromis multidens | reverse complement strand
ATGGTCCCTGGGTATGTGACCCAGGGTTTTGAGCTTTTGTTTATTTTTGTATTATTCCTTGAGTATCTTTGGTTCTCCTGTTTCCCTGTCTCATCCCCATGTCTGGTGCTCTCTCTCTCTCTCTCTCTGTCTTGTTCTGCCTCTCTCTCTCTCGCTCTGTCTCTGGCTCTCTCCCGGTGTCTTGTGTGATTATATGCAGGTGTTTTCCCAGGTGTGTCCTCTGTTTCCACCTGTTTCCCATCCTCTCGTTACCTGTAATGTATTTAAGTTCCCAGTCTGCCCTTGCTCCTTGTTGCGTCCTCCCTCACTGTGTGTGCTCCTGTCCCGTCTGGTTTAGTCTTGTCTTAGTCATCTAGTCAGTTCTGTTTTTGCCTTGCTCCAGGTTTTTGTTCTTGTCGTTGTTTTTTGTAAACCTTTTTTCCAGCAACAATAAAGCTGCGGTTTTTAGTTTATCTCCGGTCTGTTGAGTCCTGCCTTTGGGTCCACCATCTCTGCCTGCCACACTTCCGGTCTCCGTGACACTGTGGCCTTGTAGCTGTGAAATTGCTGTCCTTTATTTCCTCTGTTTTTGCATCTTTGTCTTCAGGGTATCAGGGAAGATTTTTTTGGCTACTGGGAAAATTGCTATCAACTATACATGGAACTGTCTGCAGTACTGTTTCATATGCTTTATGTAGGTATGTGAAACAAAGCAAGCTTGTGTACTGATTAAACAAACATCTGTACTGGAATCGTCAGATGAAAAAAATCATAACTGTTGTTGATTAGATTAACAGTTTAATAAAAATTACAGTGTAAGTACAAAAGTATAATGAGCCTGCCACAATCTACTGCTACACCATTACAAGTGAATGGAAATTTTTTTTAGATGTGCATACTCAAAGCCTACTCAGAATTGGGGCAAAATGGGACTGCAATAGATAGCTTTTTTTCCTGTTGTCATAGTGGTGTGTGAACAGTGAATTCAGTAGTCTCACAGCCTGAGAAAAGACTGATACTTATGTATTGGCTGCAGCAGGGTGAGCAGGATGGGGCTGTGGTATTGTCTCCTTAATATCATTTGGGCTCTGTCCACTTCACTGATCTCACTCATCTTTGGTAGATGTTCTAGGCAGCTTTAATCACACACTGCTGAGCCTGCTAGTCTCGGCAAGTGCACATCACATGCCAATTTAATGTTGCATTACTGTCCTAGTGTTGTTTTATCTCTTACTCTTTTACCTTTCCTTCTTTTTTGAGTCATAGCATTCTTTAAAACGTCTTCAAATCTGAGAGTGACTTCCTACAGTCAGTATTTAAATGGTGACTTGATTTTGTTGCACATGTAGCCAAGTGTAAAACAATGATGGTTGAGGTCCAATGGTACAATGTGTTGCGCTCTGCCTCACTGAAACATTTCCCCTTCTCTCTTTGTGGCAAGCTACTATTTTCACTATTGTGATCCCACTTGTTCCATCTTGACTTGTTGAACATTTGTCATTTGAGAACTAAAAAGCATCTTTTTCAATTTTCTCTTTCTTCTTCATGCTCCTTTCATCTCCCCACCACCTCTTTCTCTTCCCCTTTTGCTTCTTTGTCCTCCCACGTTTTACCCCGACATCCGAACCTCTTTAAATAGATGTGGAGAATCTGCTGGAGCTCTTGTTATTGCTGTTGATCTAATAAAGAACCTTCAGAATGGCAGTGGAAACATCAAAGTCCCCAAATATAATAAAAGCCCCCGGAGGTATTGAACTACTGCAACGTATTTTATTTATGAATAGAATTCGCACTTCGCAGATATATGGGACAAAGAGTTTAAACCTACAGGTAGTGATGTAAAACCAATTAGACAACTTTATGTAGAACAGTGGAGGAGCAGCGTGGTTATAATGATCTCCATGCAAGCACACACATCTTGATGCTAATCATATGCAAAGAGCTTTTTTAATTAATCACGTTTAGTAGAGTGATACAATCCCTTTGCCTTGAGCTGTATTGTAGACCCTAGAGTAGTGTGAGTTTACACACACACACACACACACACACACAGGCTTTCATCACATCCTATTACCAGCTGTGATCTCGTCATGCATCAGCTATGCCAAAGGGAAACATTTGTGCATTTACTGGACTCTTGCATGCAAAAGTTACCGTTTCGTTGCTGGAAATCATCCAACCCACCAGCCGACTGTCTGACCGCGTGGCTCTGAGCTCCTCATCAGATCTCTGAATCTTCATCAATGATTGAGCACTAACAAATCATTCATAAGGCTGTTTCTTGTGTGAAACACACCACCAGTCACACAGGACTGCTTTGTCAGTTGCCATTTAAATTTTTTTATTTTTTTATTTTTTATGTTTTTATTTGTTTTTATGTCATTTCACTGATGCTGGTTGGAGTAGGAACTTATGGGGGCACTGCTGTCAGCAGCTAACCTGAGTTTGAACCCGGCTGGGAAAGAAGGAAAGATTGTTGGCAAGCTAGAAAGAGTTGTGCCATACTGTATGTGATCCTTACAAAATAAATGTGTGTGTACACCTGAAAGGCAAGAAGAAAATATTTTAGATAGTCTGTGCATGTTCCCTACAAATTGTGTGTGTGAGTCAGTACAGTAGGAGAGGAGGAGAAAGTCTGCTCAGAGAGAGTCAGGTCTCACACTTGGCTGCATCCAGCTGTGATGGTAATAGGAATAGGCAGAAATCTGAGGTAGACACTGCTAATGGTTTTTTCAAACTGGGAGGAATGATGACCCTAAAACCACCCCCGACTCTCTTTCTCTCTTTCTCTCTCTCTGTAAAACACATAAGCTCCCATTTTACTCTGCCATTTTCGTTCTTTCTTCCATTTCTATCTTTGTCTCCAAAGTGCCTTTCTTCCCTGCTGTCATCCCACTTTTTGTATCTCCTTTTCTCATGTCTGTTATCAATCTCCTTCTATCACTGTCTACTCTTCTCTGTACCTCCTTCACCCCTCTTCCTTTTCCTTGATCATTTTGTCTATCTTCTTTTTTTCATCTTTCTCTTGCCCATCAGCGTTTCTGTCAGCCAGTTTTCCCCTTGACACCCTCTTTAATTCTTTGGTCTTTGTTTTTCTATCCCCCTTTTTCTAAACTCTGTTCCATACCCGTTTCTGTTCATTAATCTGAACTCAGTTCACCATTATCTGTCTCAACCACTTAATTCCCTCTAATTGTTTTCATAAATGGAAACAGAGGGAGAAAGTGCAACAAGCAAGAACTATATGAAGCAACTCAGCTTTAATGCAACATCAATGTCATTAGTTCAAATTGTTCACAACATTCACATCCACTCTAAAATTTGCAAAAGCTATTACTGTAGTTTGAAAAATATTGCGATGATTAAGACTTTGTATGGAAGCTGTTTTTTAACGGTGAGTCAGAAACAAAAGTAGAATATTGTAGCGTTCATATCAGTCGATTTCCTATGACACTGTCAACTTCAGTGATATCTATAACCTCCCATGTCAGAGCCAGAGGGGGAGTCAAGACCTATCAGAAAGAAATCTGCACTGGCTGTCTGTCTACTAAGCTGCTGAGCTGGTCTCTCTTTCTCACTGACATCCACTAACATATGGTTGTTTTACATTGTTTTTTTAATCTGGGAAATTTTACAACACATTTACTGGTGTAGAATTTGGTGGGAACATGCATTCAATACTTATACTATTGTTCTTAGTGTAAATTTAGCAGGATTAACATCTAATCAGTAGTTCAGTGTCTAGTTCTGCCTCCCAAGCCCAATATCACTACTAGGATTGGCTTACTAATGTGTCTAAGTGAAGATGACAGAATACTAACACTGTTCTGTGTCAAAAAAAGGGAGGGATATGGATTGGTTTAATACCTGAAGTATAATTCGTCAGTTTAAGAAGTTATATATTTATTCATCCAAGTGAAGAATAGGGAGTGATTCACAGTGACGTGGTGGCCAAAGACTGTGGAAAGCCAATGACATAACTGTGGGTGAATAAACCACTGGTGATGCAAAGTGCCTGGGTCCCGAGATAACCCAGAGGAGAGGGATTGAAATGACTACCAATAAGAGTGTAGGATGCCAGTGACTGACATATGACAGGGTAGTAAATACATTAGTGTTTTATCTAGGCAATCAGAGCCTGGATTATCTGCTTGTCCTCACCAAATGTCATCTTTAAAAGGATGTGTGAATCGTTCCCTGTGTGGACACAGGTTTCAATTGTTGCTTTCAGCTCTTCAGGATGGCTCTCAGTGAATGTAATTGTTAATTGGATTGATTTTTGCACGAAAACAAAGAACTAGGTGCACCCACTCCATTCCAAGATCCCACCACGTTGCATTCACAATCAAACAATATTGCCATGTTATCACCAGTCTGGTGCAACAGTTACCATACGTATACGATGCATTATTTTAAAGATTTATCCAAAGCAGAAAACAAACTTCATTAAATCAAAGTAAAACAGTGTCAGCCTGGCTGTTTACAATATCTGTCCTACAATTAGGTGAAGGTTTAACATGGTAAAGCTGGAAAAAATAATGAAATTGAGAAAGCAAAAATAGTCTAAACAAACAAACCCACAATACTCTTGTCATCCTTCAGTAAAAACTGTGTAGCTACAAACTGCTGCAATCTAAACCAATAGTTCTGCAATTGATCTATCCTTCATAAAGACTACAAGGTTTATTTATGATACAATTGAGGGAGTCATCTTGGATTGATGTAGGAACACTTCCAGATGGAATAATAGCAGCTTTTGTTGTGCTTTCTATTCTGTCAACATCATAACTTTCAGGATGAAAAGAAAAAAATTATAAAGTTACAATTACAAATGAGCTTTTCATGAAGAGGAACTACCATTTTAACTTCTACAAAATGAACATGGAAATAACTTACAAAACCTAGCAGCAAAATGTTAGGTATATGGAATCCCTGCTAAAGAATTGTTTATGGTCACCGCATTGGTTGTGTAGGGGCAGAAGGAATTGTAAAAGGGAGCAAAGCAATCGGGGCATCTTTTCAAGCTCATCAAGCTCCCCTCTGTTATCTGGGAATCTCTGAGCTTCTGTACTGATATATCATTGAAATGGTGGTAAAAACCAACAGGATTGAACACTTGTGTCTTCAAACTGGCTGTACCAGGTTTAAAAATTTGAGAGGTGCACAACAAGCCTAAACAACAAAAGTGTGACATGCACCAGCAGTTGTGATGTCACCATTAGGGCATGCCACAATTTGCAAGGGTTAAAATCGCAAGCATAAACCAGGTCTAAGGAGCCTTAAGACTCAAGACTATGAATCAGAGATATCTGTAGACAGGGTATGTTTCTATTGTTTTGTTTTTTGTGTGTGTGTCTTTTCAAGGGCATTTCAGTGTGTTTTCAGTAATAATGTTGGCTTTGCTTTGTGCAAAAATATGAACATTTGTTTTTGCTTGAATCACATATGCCAATTTGTAAGAACTGTTAAAGTTCATATTTGAAAAACCTCTCCCCATTTTCCCTAATGTAACTTGTAGCCATGGATGGTGCTGCAGTGAAAAGCATAAAAAACAGCAGGTTATATAAGTACCATCAGTGTCAAAAGTATTGTCCTTACTAAGGTTATAAAAGACATTCACCACATAGCACTAAAAAGAGAAAACAAGCTATGATAACATCTTCATCGCTTCTAAATGCCAACCACGAAATGGCACATAAAGTGGTTGATCACAACTTGGTACATACAACCAGATGGCAGCCTCCCTCCTTTGAATGTAAATGATGCACCTGAGTCAACTTTTGAGCAATGCATAAAAATGGATTTGTTTGTCCTAATCAATGCAGTTTGACAATCTGCCAAAGGAGAGCAGGACTGAGGCAAATCAATCTGCTGAGCTGTGGGAAATACTAGAGTAAGTTAGGTGGCCATGCTGATAGATAAATGCCACCTCGCTGGTATTGAATCTTCATCTTGAGCGGCACAAGGTTGCATGGGACACTTTGGTACTGTAAACAGGTGCATCCACTCACTTAGACAAACATAATGAACTCATCACAGCATAAATGGGATTTAACCACATTGCAAAGAGAGCATACGGTATATTATTGCTTTTTGAAAATTTGTTCTGCAGACAGACACTACGTGCATTAGAGCTGTTAATTTCCTCTCCATATGCATCATTCCTGAATATTATTTGTGAACATAGTCATATTGACTTTCCCTCACCAGTTTAATTAAATGAGGAAGTTGTGCTTGTGGAAGTATTTATTTCTCAAGCATGTATGAGTTAGGGTAGCGCCTGCTTTCATCTCAAGCTCATGGTCAACAAAGAAAGTGGATAATTTCATGTTCATATCCTCCTTTTTTATTGTCTCGTTTATGTGGGGGTGAGCCCAAGGCGACAGGTTGAATTATTATCCCTCTCTGTCCATATAAAGCCCACCACACATAAACATTTCATTAATTTCGTCTTATAAATGCACTCTCTTATCTTTGTGCCTGATGTTTTTTCTGCAGTTGTTCGCTTGTCTGCTGCCAGAGTTTAATTTATTCATTATCTGTTTTTCTTCCTGTCTTCATCTCTCTGAGGTTACAGTTTTTGGATTTTTGCACTAATCCTTTGCGGTGACTACAGTCATGGAGGCATTTTCTCTTAGGGCAGATGTTTAATGCCCTAAAATAGCAAGGATAATGATATTCTCTTAGAGCATACAATGATCAACAGGTAGCAGAGGATCGTGCTTCCAAACAAGAAGGAAGATGAGAAAATGCTACAGACAGGGGATTGGCTAATTTCCATCATTTCTTAATCATTTACCTGTTTGAATTTTTTTATTTTATTTTATTTTATTTTTCACATGTATGCAAGTAGCACAAACCAGCTATGGATATGCATTAAATTCCATTGCCCTGTATACATTTCTTTATAGGCATTATGCAATTTATTTTCAAATTTGAGGTAATTGGTAATGATACAAAGAGACAACTAGAGAACAGATTTAATTCTTGCCTTCACTGCAAACGTGAGTAGCTGTCAGTGTCTTTTCACTTCAGGAGCAAAAAACAGTAAATGTTTTTGAGATGATTTTTCTAGCATTCTTTTCTATAGGTGACAGTACAGAAAAAGACAGGAAACTATGGGGGTGTATGATTGAGAAGGGTATGCCAAGGGATGTTGATTTTTAATGCACGTGTTAGGAATGTTGTGATCATATGATTTGTGTCTTTGCCACTAGAGCATCAAAATGCATCTTAATGGTATTGGTTTCTTTAGTTAATTTAGTTACTTTACTTGGCTAATTATTTCAACATTTCTCAGCACTGATCTGTGTAAAAGACTGTATTCTGACTGTGTTCTGAGTGAGAGCAACATTTTATTGATGAAACTGCAAAAGACAAAGCATGCTGGAGAAAAAGCATGCAGGTTGAGCAGTCACTTCTTCAAGCTTATACAGTACTGAAGTACTGAGCACATTCCTGAGTCAGTTTCTCCAACACAGCTAATAAAAGGCAGGTTGAAAACAATTCATAAAATCTGACAACAAGTGCTAATACACAAAATCGAGTGTTACTGTTCAAGTGACAATCAATCAATCAATCAAATTCCTGTTATCCTCGTTAATATGGCATAAGCAAAGAAAAATATCAGGTTATCTCATTATAGGGCAGCAAAATTGGCATTCAGAGGAGGTTGGGGTGGATGGGTGGGGCAAGCAAGCATTTGAGTAACAGCATTTATTTTATATTTAAAAAATCCCTCACATTGCAGTTAATAATGCTTCTGTTTATCATAAAAAACAAGGTGACTATTTAAATCCAACATGGTATTTCCTTGCATCTCACTGAACCTAAGCTGTAGAACTGTTACATAGTGTTTTATTTTATGCTGAAGTAGAGAAAAATTGAGGTTTGGACTGGGAAACATAAAACCATTGAGAGCAAGAGTAACTGTTTTTTCCTGTTCACCGTTCAAAATAAAAACAATATACTTCCTCATTACAGATAATAATAATCCAATCAAAAGTCCCCCGAAACAAGATTTTTTGAAAAAAATATTTTTACAAAAAAAACTGAACAGCTCTCAAACATCTCTAGTTTCCATCATTCTTCACTTCTTCTCTCCTCATATTCTATAAAACCCACTTAAATCATCAAACAATGTCCTTTCTTTCGCATGGTTAGTTCGGGATTATCTACCTGGCTCTCCCTGCAGGCCCATTAAACACCCCTGGAGTCATGGTGGCTGCCCGGCTACCTCTGCATTCATAATGGTCATTAACTTAGGCACCAAAAATGAATGGTGGAATAATCCAATTCAGAGAGATCTGAAAATGCCTTTTACCAAGGGGCCTTATATTGATAGCAGGCAATTTCACATCTCATTCGCCAGAAGTCGGTTTATTGAATATGAGAAGACTGGGAGGAAAGAATTGCAATGTGGTTCCTTTACATTTCACCCGCATAGAGAAAGGCTGTGATATCTTTCAAGTCTGTGCAATCCTCCTCATGTATCACACATTGCCCTGGGTGGATCCATTGTTAGGGATAATATGCTCTTAAAAGCTTTCCTTTTAACTTGGCCCGACAACAGGATTCCCTGTTCAGCACAAGTCCTTTAACTCCCCACCAACGAGACAATCACATTATTTCATTTTTGAGAAAGACCTGCAGCATAGTTCTGCCATTCATTTCTTCTCTGCACTGACCAGGAAAAGGGGTCCTCTTTTAGCCACTTTTCTCTTTTCTGCTTCCATCAATAAAAACAGGGTTGGATAACGACGTATAATCCTTTCAGTCCTTCCTGGATCTTATCTAGAGTATCTATTCAAATGTGAGCTTTCACACCTGGAGTATTGTCTCCCCTTTAAACAGTCTTCTGTGAACATAGGAACCAAAGCAAGGGCAAAGGATTAAACTTTTTAGGCTGTCATGAAATGTGCAATTGACAAGATTTTCATCTGGCTATGAATAAGGAAACACGTCCAGAGGACATGAAACACCTTCAAACCCAAGTGATACATCACTTACAGTTGGAAATTGTTACAGTTCCTTCATCTAAAATTTAATTTACATGACAATATGAATGGAAACTTTTGTTCAAGGGTGACATTGAAAAGAACTCTGTAAAGTCTGCCAGTTTGTACAGAAAAGCAATAAGTGGCTACAGTTAATCAGTCCAGGGATGTAAGTCAGCCAATGTGGTTGTCTTGGTCACTCTGGCATGAACAGCACGCCCAAGCCCACAAGTGTCCAGTGGTGTTGAGGTCAGGACTGCAGGGGGCCATTCCATCCTCTCCACTCCCAAATTCCGCTCTGTGGGGGTGAGCATTGTCCATCTTGGAGGATAGAGTTCAGTCACAAACTGTGGAGATAAGGGATTGCCACTGGTTGCAGAATCTCATCTCGATATCTCTTTGCCTCCATTGATGACAAGCCTTGTGTCACGGCTATGCTGTGTGGCTGCAGAGTGTGGACCCAAATGCAGGACTCAGAAAAAGTACTTAACTTAAAAAGGCAGCTTTATTGCTGAAATTTGCAAAAACCAAAAAATACAAAACATGAACCTCTGGCATGGTAGGACATAAACCAGGAACTTGAAAATAGAACTAGACACTAGGAGGAAACGTAGAACACACAGCGGGGAAAACATAACTAAGGAACTTAGGAAAACTGACGGTTTAAATACACACATGAGGTAATCAGGGAGATGGAGAACACCAGGGAACACAGGTGAGCTAAATTTGGAAAATGAGACAGAGGAAGCAAAACTGAAGATAATGCACAAGAGACGAGGGACTATCAAAGTAAAACAGGAAACATAATACACACACTGAGACTCAGACTAAGACACCATAACTTAACAGAGAGACAGGAGAAAAACATACATGGAGACATGAGCTAAAGAGGACACGACTGGGGAGACGGAACATAAACAAACACTGAGACAAGACTGATTACCACAGAGACAGAGACTAGACTATGACAGACAGGACACGAGAACATGACTAGGAGGACAGGCAGGGATCACAAAAAAAACTAAGTAGTACAAAACCCCAAGGAAAACTAGAATATAAACAACCAACCAAGAATATAATAAACACCAAAGGAAACCTACAAGCATGTTAATATTCAAAGAACTAAACTAAGCACAAGTAACCCTAAAACTAAGAATAAATACAAAACCCTAGAAAAACACCAAAACCTGGGTCCAAGACCCGGGAACCATGACACCTTGTTTTTCCAGTGAGGGAGAGGCCGCCCCACACCATCACAGTGCCTCCACCAAAAGCTGTTACACTATTGGTACAGCAATCAGCATACCATTCTCCGCATCGTCTCCAAACTTTGACCCTATGATCCAACTGCTGTACGCAGAATCTGGACTCATTGCTGTACATAACGTTCCTCCACATGTTCAGGTTCCAGAGCACATGTTGCTGTCACCAGTGCAAACGGACCTGACGGTGAAGGGCAGTCATGGCAGGCCTCCTGGCAGCCCTATGAGATCGGAGATTGGCTGTGTGCAGTATGTTCTGGATTGTCTGGGTAGAGAGCCGTCGGCAATATCATCCTGCAAGCCTTGACTACAATTCTGTACACAACTAAGTACTGACAGGGTGAGGAAATGATCTTCTTGTGGTGTCTTGTGGTGCCAGTCAGGCACCTGACTGTCAGCACCTGGGGTACCAGAAGCTCAAAACAAGAGTCAATAACAGAATAAGCTGTTTGGCATTGGCAAAGAAGATTTGGAAAGTTTTTCATGGGCACAACCCACATACCCAACTCTGCTGCACAAATGCATTTTCCTTGGAAATGTGGCGCCATTTAAGGGGAAATAAAGGCTTTCCAACGGCATAAGATTTATTGCCAAGAAGCATTGTTACAACAAAGAAAACAAAAAGTTCCTTACTTTTTGTGCTATATATTATTAAAAAAAAAAAAAAAAAATATATATATATATATATATATATATATATAAATATAAAAAAAAAAAAAAAAAAAAAAAAAAAAAAAAAAAAAAATTTAACAAAAAAAAATTTTTA